>OX101787.1:32867899-32940399 GCA_944452715.1 Ophion slaviceki
TGGTTATTAACAAATGGATAAACGTATTAATAAATCATCAGGGCATACGATAGAAAATGTTATAGACTATGCTATGTCCGAATATGAAATAAATTGGACGAAAAAATTAGAGACACATAAATCGCAGCGGGGAGGTTCGCGGCAGCGCAGTGGGGAATCTAACCTTTCACTAAAATCGTCATAGCTTGGTCAATCCTTGAAATTTTTACAAAATCTGCATTGAAAATTGAAGCTAAGACCTTAGGCTCTAAGATTACGCAATAAAAATGGTATTTTGAAAATTTCGGGACTACGGAGTCTTAAGATTTGTTTTCACACACAATCGTACGGTGAGTTTGCAAATAACGATTTGAATAATGATTTCGTTCAACAATAATTATTCGTGTATGGCTATTCAAATTATTAAGTCGTCATTAAAATATTTGTACATATGTGGCAATAATAAATTAGCGCAACAATAATTTATTATGCATTCGTAAGCTATATTCCTGACCGCAAAATGGTATTTGTTTGTTAACAGGATTATTGAGATTCATCCAATATGCAGGGGCATCGTGACACAAATTTTTCTTCATTTACGATGAACTAAAATTCTCTGAGTAGCGAACGGGATATTTTCCCTTGTGATTAATAACGCGGAATTTTTTGGCGTGCTATGCGAAACGTTCCTCTGTTATCAGAAATTCGCGAGGGTGCGGGGCGCCCATTTCTCGGATCGCCGGAGGCGAAAATATATTGGTCGATGTTTGAATTCTGTAAGGGAAGCGGGGTTGGGCGCAGGGAGTACAATTTTGCCCTGTCCTAGAGGGTATTTCTAATTTTCTCTCGTATTTTTTGACGCAAACTTCTACCCTCCTCTTGACTGTGCCATCATCTGCAAAATGGTTATACACCATCCGTTGTGCTCGCTCCACCTTCGGGATGAAAGTAGCTTTCTCTTATTATTATTCAATCTCTTATGCCGTTCTTTCGGCGAGCTCAAGGTACTATACATGTACAGCGATTAGTCGAAAGAGCCTTTTGGTATGAAAATATTCAATTAGCCATTTTTCAATACCGAAAATGTCGCAATATGATGAAGTCTCGTTTCATACGTGTATAAAATCTCGCGATTCTGTGCTTTGGAATTTGTAAAATATCGGGGCATGGTCGGTTTTTTGATTCACGCTTATAGCATAATGGGCCCGAATATTATACTTTTTTTGGAATAGTTATTTCAAAAGAGGGAGGTTTTGCTCTCCAATCATAGACAGTCCTCATTGCTGGAATTAAAAGTTACAACGACCGGAATATTCCGGAAATATTGCTAACGACTTCTCTTCATGTTCGAAGGAAGATCGAAGGATGCTCGGTGGACAGGATCTGGTGGCAGATTTGAACAATATTTTCCTATGTTATTTCCAAAGGTTATAATGCCAAATCAAAATCATCCAGACTGATGACGTGAGGCAAGGCAAAGAAAAATTATTTTTTAATTAGCATGCAATTAGCATACATTTGGCAAGCATTAGTTATTTTACATGCGCATAGAATCACTTGATTCTTCGCTTTAAAATCTGTAAAATATCGATACCAGACCAGTTTTTCCTCGTATTGATTGACTGGGGGAAAAAAGACACGTGAACATAACCTGCAAAAGGTATTAGAACTGAGCAAAGGCCATAGCCGGCTAAGTAGGGGTGAGCGGCCCCCTCGCGCATTCGTTCCAAATTTTGGCCAAAAGTTGCGTCTGATGGGTTACAAACTCATGCCAAATTTCAACCATGTAGCTGCACTAGGAACAAAGATAAAAATACAACTAGTATTTTTGGAGAAGATTTTTTTTCTCAGGATTTACTCGACCGATTTTTAGGAAAAAAATATATGTTGTAAACATATTCAAGGCGATTCACAGAAAAAATCAAGAGGCCAATCCCACGAACGGAACTAACCGAAAAAAATTATTTCAGTTTTCGTGATTTTTTTCGGTCACTCGCTCACGAGATACAATTACCAGTTTTTTTTTATTAGACAATCGGACCTCTTTCTACAATATATAATTTTTCCACGTCGATCGAAGAGGTGGAGCATAGTTAAAAAAAATACACTGTTTTTGCACATTCTTTTTGTTTTGGATGTCATGACAACTACAAAAAAATTTCCGTTCAGTTATTATCGAGCGCAGCAGAGTTTCCTTGTGTTGTTACCAAGCGGTTCACGTCACAAATCTACAAATATTCAAACCATGGAGACTAGAGTAAGGAGTGGACACAGCGTGCTTTAGAAGTGGACACGAAATCGGTACCTCTTGTGGCGGCGCTGCGGTCGAAAACATCCAAGTCATATATATATATATATATATATATATATATATATATATATATATATATATATATATATATATATATATATATATATAGATCAAAGACACTGCTAACGGACGTGTGTCGCATATTTCAAAAGCATCTTGAATTCAGTTTTTTTCCAAATTCTAAGTTTTACTTCGTTTAATAAATCTTTACTTATTTCCATATATACATAAGAATAAAATATGTAAATATACAATTCGTCAAAGATAAATCAAACATTTTGAAGCTTCAAGTTCAGTATCGCCACATATCCAGGAAGGTTTATCGCTGCTTCATTGAATATACCCTTCACAGTATTGGCACAAAAGGAATCACAAGACATTATTGTGAATGCGCCAATGGGAGAAGGACTGTCGGTTGCTGTTCTCATGTAGCTGCAATCATATATTACCTGGCACATGGAAGATATTTGTCCAAGATTTTACGACCAGCTGCAGTTTTGAGTAAATTGTTCGCAACAAAGAATACAACTGCCATCATCAATGATGATAGCGACGATGATTAAGGGAGACAGTGAAAATCTTCGTCGGCTACTAACGTAAATGAAACAGCACCAAAAATTGATTGAAAGTTTAATTATATTGTAAGAAATCTTAATAAAATTTAGATAAAATGTGCAAAAAATTGTATTTTAATTTTTTTAACTATGCTCCACCTCTTCGATCGACTTGGAAAAATTATATGTTGTAGAAATAGGTCCGATTGTCTAATAAAAAAAAATTGGTAATTGTATCTCGTGAGCGAGTGACCGAAAAAAAATCACGAAAACCAAAATAATTTTTTTCGGTTAGTTCCATTTGTGGGATTGGGTTCTTGATTTTTTCTGTGAATCGCCTTGAATATATTTACAACCTATATTTTTTCATGAAAATCGGTCTAGTAGATCCTGAGAAAAAAATCTTCTCCAAAAATACTGGTTGTATTTTTATCTTTGTTACTAGTGCAGCTACATGGTTGAAATTTGGCGTGAGTTTGTAACCCATCAGACGCAACTTTTCGCCAAAATTTGGAACGAATGCGCGAGGGGGCCGCTCACCCCTACTTAGCCGGCTATGGCCTTTGTTGCTACAACTTCACGATCGACTGTAAATTTCCAACTTGTTGCCCGAATTTCACGGATTCCATTGAGCTTTCGGGCTGTCGTACGTATACAACGACTCAGCACGGCTGATAAATCAGTCATTTCGAATGTCTGTCATTCCCGCAGACAAATCGCTGCCGTTGACTACAAAATTTTCATTGAAACATTCGGTAACCGCTATTTTTTTCCGCTACCATTGTAGTCCTCGATATTTCCAGATCACCTCACGCCCTTTGTTCCTATATTAAGGGAGATTTATACTTTGTTCGGCCAAAAAATGTTCGAATTTCACCAATTTTTTATGCGAAAAATATTAAATATAGAATGTTTACTAAGCGGTCTTTATTCAACGTGATCATATTTTTTAAATTTTGCCAAATCATGGCGCTGGGAGTGGGAGGAGCCACGTATGTCGGAGCAATAAACATTGTTTTGCTTCGTACAATTTTGTGTAAAAGTTGAACTAGAAAAAAGAAGAAAAATTTGAAAAAATCAAAGAATAGTGAGCAATCGAAGAAGAAGTTTCGTTTTTTACCAACAATTTTTGCAGTTTTGTGTTTATAAAATAAAAACGTTTGAATATGTTTGGATAATTCTTGTTGAACCAATGAAGACGTTTGTTGTTCACGCGCCTGCCAAATTTCATAACGATTGCTCTTCTAGGGCGTGTAGGAGTACTTCCGCAAACTTGGAAAACGTGGTTTCGAGAAAAAACCATCAACCCTCCGCGGTCGCCTGGGGTCCAGAGGACCCCACACGCGACTTTGAGCCAAAATTACTATATGTTGTAGATGGCCAAGGGGGCTGGCCTGCTTTGTAAGGGTGCTTTGGAGTGTCCCCTGTAAGTACCAATTAGGGTCAGACGATTCGCGATAGCAGTTTCGTCGTGGTAGTCGATATAAAAAAAATCGGGCCGGGGCTGGGGGCGTTTTGATCACCACGTGACCTACACGTAGATTTTTTTTCGCAAAAAGTGATTTTTTTCTTTGTGGCATCACTCTACGTAATGTAAGTATCAATGTGAAAATGGTAAAAAAATTGCTATCAAGTTTATATTATGAATGACTCCGAAATGCGAATTCTTTGCGACGTCCGTTTACGACGTTTAAAACTCATTACAATACCACCTGGAAAACCATAAAACCATTTAGAATGTGCACCAGGCACAGAGTTCTCATCTGTGTCGACTGTGGAAGACAAACTTGATTTATTTGCGATTTTTCAATATTTTTTTTTTAATACATTTTTACGTCTCATATTTGCACTATGATCTAATTTATCGAGCCGATGTTGCGAATAAATTGCTCATTTTTCAGGATTATCGTTCTTTTTTTACTCCTAAATGGGCCCTCTTCAAATGTTCAAGTCAATACCTTTTTTTAAACGCCCACTACGAAGTTATTTCCTCCCTTAAACTATCATATCCCTAGAGTATCGCGCTAATTTTTGTTTTTTGAAAATTGCAAGTTTTGATTTTTCAAGTAAAAAATGGCTTTTTCACGCATTGATCACTTCCTGATTTTTTCCGCCATTTGAAATGTCAACTACAATATTATACTGAGAATGACACAACCTAAAAGGTTTAAACTAACGCCTTGAATTTTTATAAGCCATTCGGAACAATATAATCAACGTGGCAATCGTTTGAATATGGCTGGGGTCACGCGGACCCCATGTGACCACTACGTTACTGGCCGAGAGTCTGACCTCGAAGGGTTGAAGTTAAATTGAAGTTTGTGTGCGAATGAAATGAAAAGTTGTTTACTTACACCTCATCTGCTATGCCAGGACATAATTTTTTTCAAATTTTAACCAGACATTGTTCATATCGTTATGCATGTTTGAGTGAAATTTCAGAAGAGTCGACTACTCAGATTGGGAGATAATGTGTTTTAAAATTGCAACTTTTAACACTGCAGGGTCTGCATTGAAATTTAGGCACAATAATTTTCCGTAAAAAATGTCCCCTGTAATAAGAAGACATATGGCAACACCGCATCGTTACACGTATCCAATGACGTAAGCTTGCGCGGCATATTTAAATTAATACTGCAACACAAATTTTTATTTGGACGTAATTTGTAATCGAACAAAGTTTCAAATTAGTTACGAATTAGGAATCACTTTTATTTGTTAATTAAGATAACATAAACAATATAAAATAATAATATTTATAACGCAAATATTTTTTTTAAGATAAAAGTTATTAACTTTAGGAACGCGATCATTTTTTTTCTCGAAATATTGAACAATACCGTTCTACGGTGTTGCCATATGTCTCTTTATTATAGGGGACAAATATTTTTTACCGAGAATTATTCTGTCTTTACTGAACGTTTTTAGCAAAACTGAATAGTAAAGGCAATCCAAACTTTGTTCACTCTTTCGCTACCTAGTTTGCTATCTACACATAATTTTTTTTCAAAATTTATAAACACGACAGCTAAAAGTTGCAATTTTAAAACCCATTATCTTCCAATCTAAATAGTCGATTGTTCTGAAATTTCACTCAAATATGCATAATGATACGAACAATGTCTGGTTAAAATTTGATCAAAATCTATAGAAATCAAGAGCGCGCGCTCTTTCCGATACGGCAAAATCAATTTTTTCTTCGCCCAACCCAGTGGAAACCTCCCTTTACCCAATTGCGATATACGATTAAAATTGAATAAAGCTCACCTTGACGGCTCTTCCAAAAGACACCTCGCTAAGTCTCCCATCTTTGGATCAACTGGTTCAGCCTGAATAGCCGGCAAGCTCAAGTTTTCAAACACCCACGCCCGGGTGCATTATCCGTGGCACATGAAAAAGATTAAGCCGCTGTTTGATAACGAAGTAGGAGCTTGCACCACCCCAATGCCCAGAGACATCGAGGAAACGATAGAGACTGAGAGAAAAATGGCCCCAACTAATCAGATTTATCGAAGGGACAGTGGCAAAGTGGACGGACGTCCGAGTAACTTTGAAAACAACCATAACTATCCTGGCAACCCGAGCGATAGCCACTGCCACTACGCTACCTCCAATTGAGTACTATAACAGTTGGGAGGAAGTCCTGGGGATATTCTATCAAGTTGAAAACGCTTTTGACCCCGTTTTAGAAGGGGTTGTTCCGTGAGGTGTTCGAGCGCCCACCAACTCTTGCTAACACTTCGCTTTCAATTCTCTACATTCCGCATAGAGTCTACGTTCACGTGTGTACCGGCTGCTCCACAATAGTTGCTGCAGCCTTTGGGAATATGCACCACGGGTCTGCGAAGAATTCTATCGTAATTGCATATGTAGGGGAACTTCAGGCGTGTACTTGAAATGCTTTGCGTTATAGGGGCAAAGTGTTGCATGTTTCGGAAAAAAAACCGAGTGGTTTTGTCTTTTTTCTTTTCTTACCCCTTAAAGTCTTGCCCCTTGAAGAACCAACCGTTCTTGCCTCAACTTACCCTTACCTTAAAGTACCTTACCTCACCACTATTCCTTCACCTTTAAGAAAAACACCGAAGTTGTTTTTTAAAAATCATCTACGTTGGTTCCTTAAGAGGTTAGGCCACTCTAGAGGCCGAAAAATAGGCTTTTTGGGGATTTTTTTTTTCAGAAAAACTACAAAATAAATGGAGATTACAAAATGGGAGTTTATCAAACATATCAGTGACTGTATACAATAATTTTTTTGAAGCGATTAATTTCAAAATGGCGGCTGTGCAACGTTTATCTCAAAACTGCATTTTTTGAGTTGGCCGGAAACATAACTCGGCCAATTTTCAAGTGATTCACTTGAAATGTTGAATATATGTTGAAAAATACATTGTCTATGGAAGTACGTAGAATTTTTTTTATATTGCATAGTTCATTTGTTATTAACAATTATCTGACGATTTTTTAGGCAAATTTTTGGAAAGTGATAAATTTCGTCAGATAATTGTTAATAACAAATGCACTATGTAATATAAAAAAAAATCCTACGTACGTCCATAGACAATGTATTTTTCGAGATATATTCAACATTTCAAGTGAATCGGTTGAAAATTGTCTGAGTTATGTTTCCGGCCAACTTAGAAAATGCAATTTTGAGATAAACGCTGCACAGCCGCCATTTTGAAATTGATCGCTTCAAAAAAATTATTGTTCACAGTCACAATAGTGAGTGACACAATAGAAGTTGACATTTTCATACATTTGCGCATTTTTAAGACTTTTGAAGCTGTTGAGTCATTTTCTTGAAACTAATTGTATAAAATAATGATTTACGTATAATAATCATACATTGCATAATACAACAAAACTTATTTCGTGCTATTACAACCCCAAACAGAGTCATGGCGATACCAGGTGTTTAAGTATGAAACCGGAATTTTTGTACAGAAAAAACACGTTTTTTGTAATGATATGATACAAAGTAACTTATTCAAAGTATTGTCCGTCGCTATCTATACATTTTTCCCATCTTTCTGGCAATTTGTGGATTCCGCGCCAAAAGAACTGTTGCTCTTTTGAGGCAAACCAGTCATCGAGCCATTTTCGTACATCTTCGTAAGAAGTAAAGCGCTGCTCAGCAAGTGCGTGTCCCATCGATGCAAACAAGTAGTAATCGGATGGGGCAAGGTCTGGTGAGTAAGGCGCGTGCTGAAGAATCTCCCAACGGAACGACTCTATCGTTTCCTGGACCTGTTTTGCTTTGTGTGCTGGTGCATTGTCATGCAGCAAAATCACCTTGTGTTGTCTTTGTTGGTATTCTGGTCGTTTTTTACGCAAAACTCGATCCAAATCGGTCATTTGTTGTCGGTAGCGTTGAGTATTGACAGTTTCCCCAGGTTTCAGCAGCTCGTAGTAGATAACGCCCTTCTGATCCCACCAAACACACAGCATTGTCTTTCGTCCGTAGCGGTTTGGTCTTGCCGTCGATGTTGATGGTTCACCCGGAGTAACCCATGACTTTTTGCGCTTAGGATTCTCGAAATATATCCACTTTTCATCGCCAGTCACAATTCGATGGAGAAATGACTTTCTTTTGAACCTGGCGAGCAGCATTTCGCATGATGTTTTGCGGTTTTCCTGCTGTCTTTCGTTGAGTTCATGTGGAACCCATTTCCCCACCTTTTGTATCTTTCCCATGGCTTTCAACCAAAGGGAGATGGCTTCTCGGGTCACCTTTAACTGATCCGCCAGTTGTTGTTGTGTTTGAGCGTCGTCTTCGTCCAACAAGGCTTGCAGGTCAGCGTCTTCAAACTTTTTCGGTGGTCTTCCACGTTTTTCGTTCCTCACGTCAAAATGGCCACTTTTGAATCGTTTGAACCACTCGAAACACTGTGTTTTACCGAAAGCATGCTCACCAAACGCCTCCACAAGCATTCGATGCGATTCGGCTGCGGTTTTCTTCAGATGAAAACAGAAAAGTAGTGCTGTCCGCAAATCGTAATTTGTTGGCACAAAACTCGACATGTTTATCTCTAATAAACTAATGCTACTGAATGAAACTCGTGTTATTGTGAGTTGGAAATCTTTGTCGGATATCAATACAATAACAAGACACCGCTGACATGATGTGTCGGTAACTGCATCGACATCTAGCGCCACCTATGGGCAAATTCCGGTTTCATACTTACACACCTGGTATAAAGTGAAATTTCGGGCAATTAAAAAACTTTTAAAAAATCATATCTCAATTACCGTGACACTTAGGACAAAGGGTCCAAGGGTGAAAAAACTAGCAAATGACCCTTCCGACCGACCAAAAAATTGTGTTGGTCCATGGGCCAAACACCCTGTATATATACACATATATTGGAGGTCATCGTGATTTATTGAATATCGTTGATGCAGTTTAATAATTTTGGGGAAAGCATCGTCACGAATGGTCCAACGCAGAGAGTGTTATATATTCTGATTTCTTCCATGTATGTACATACGTATGAACGTGCGACCGAACTCTACCTACCCTTGCTTTCGCCGTTTGACAAACACCACGTAGCGCATCAATTGTGCAGCAAAGCAAAACCTGATTCCCTCTCTCCTCTCTCTTTTACTCACTGTCAGAATGGATACAAATGGAGAGAGTTGAATTGCAGACGATTACAATCCGTAGCATCGCAGGTATCGATCTCCTCTGTACTTCTCTCTCTCTCTCTCTCTCTCTCTCTCTCTCTCTCTCTCTCTCCTCCCTTTCTCTCTTTCTCTCTCCTTGGCATTAAGAGGAAAAGCACCGACAGAAAGCAGCGACCACGTTTTCAAATCCTTGCTGAGAGTGAATGCTGAAGTTTCCAACAAATCACACACACACGAACGGACAACTAAACAAACTCAGGCACGCCCATTTAACTTATGTACATTGCTGTTCCCTTGCCCTCACGTCAGAGGGAGAGAGTATTTAGTAAAACTCTGTTAACGTGAAAATCAATCGATCACATCGCGACCCTCCAAGCTTCTCGCTTCGCCTTCACATCTCAATGACGCTCGGGCTGACGTGAGCCATGCGTATCACGATATTTAAGTTTTTTTTTTCCACGTCCATAAAGGCCCTTCCGGGTCGAGAGACTTTCGATTGATTGGCGCTAGTTGGCACAAATTTGCGCTGATCAAATGTTTCTCAAGGTAACACGAGCACGTATTTGATTGATAGATCGTCGTCCTCCAACCTTTTTGTAGGCTACAGACGATGCACAGAGGCGTGTTGAAAAACTCGAGCAAGCTAATTGGCTATTTAGGCTAAATGAATAAATCCAAAGGGGCGAGATTTAGCGTGGAGTCTTTTGGAATAGGCATCAGGATAGTTCTATTGTTCAATTTGTTATTCTTTTATTGTTATTCCTCTATCCGCTGAGAAAAAAACCAATTGAATAAAAACAATACATTGATTGACCCAAATAAATGTCTGATCTCGGAGTGCCCCCGATATATGACATCATTACAATACTATAAAATATTGGGAAATTTGATTGATTTTAATAACACATTATTTTATTCGAAAATCGCTTCGGTTCTCTCGATATCTCCATTATCGTTAAAATAAAATGATGAACTATTGAAATAATTCTATACACAATCTGTAGATATATGGATGAAAGAATTAAGCGATTGCTACAACATTGTTTATTTCGTACAAAAATATAATCAATTGAAAGAATTATAGCTTTACTACGTCGAAACGAATGTGCTATTAGACGTAACATTTTCGTACTCCGTACAATGTCAAAAGGAGTTGCATGAGATCGAAACAAGTGTATATCGTGATTTAAAAATTAGCAATAAATGTTGAGTGCAATCAAAAGAATATATTTGTGAATTCGAGAAGTCACGTTTTCAATGTTATTCTATGTGCACTTGCTAACATTTCTTGATTGTTGGTTCAAATAAATGTACACGCGCGAGAATTACTGAACATTTTTGAAAGAAGTTCGCATGCGGTTCTTTGGAATAGAATAGGATTGTCACAATAAAATGTTTGATCGAATTCGTTTTATTTAAAATTGAAAGTTTTTCCAGCCAAAAGCCGAGATGCGATACTATGGAGAGTTTCTCCGGCGTGGAGTAGATCTTCGGTTCGCGCCACGCTTACGAGAAACGAGCGCACGTGCGGCTTCTAGCGGTTACTCCTAGAACTACGAGTTTCCTCGAACCTATAATTTCGGTGGCGCTCGGCCATCATATATGATTTGGTTGAATTTTTTAAACCAAAGAAAAACAGTATTGAATCGATTGCTTTAATGTATTCAGTTCAATTATACACGTGTCATATTAATAGCATATTCTTTTACCTCAAATATAAAATTTTAACGAACATAGGTATATTTTAGTCAGGTATTTCATCAGAACGAGTACAAATAGACATTCAACGCGATTGTACAAAAAAATTAAATAAAAATGACTACGATTTAATCGCTTCGTGTATGGGCAAGAATCAAATTTTATGTTCGTATAATTGTTTAACCTATTCAGGCCATCGCTTAATATTTTCGAATCAAAATAAAATACTAATAATTAAACGAATAATGTACTTGAAAATCAATATCGGATATGGCGAAGACAATAAAATGATAGAAATTCTCAATAGAAATTTTATCTGAATGAAACGAGCGAAATTCAATTTTTCTTGTGTACTTGAATCAACAATATTCACGTTATGAATTGAAACGCTTTTTTGTGTTCGTTGCAGAAAATGCATTCAAAACTATATAATTTGTCCGTGATAATTTTTTAGATAGATTCAACAATATATTGTTCTCGGCTAACAATATATCTTTTGAATGAAAAAAAACTTAACTTGATCATGTTATTGAAGTCAATAGCGTTTTGTTTGGTCTACTAAATCCGATTATTTACACCAACAATTTTACAATTGAATCATGGAAATTTCATCCAATAACACCAATGATATTGGATCAATCATTTTTGTTTCTCAGTGGTGCAACTAGGTTAAGGGGTTACCCCCACTTGCGATTTTGAAAAAGTCGATTTTTTTATTGCATTTTTTTGAAGTGCAATTTGAAGTGCAGTTTTTTTTGATGCCCGGAATAGATGACTCTATGTAAGTTTACAAAAAAAAATTCTTCGTGTAAGCTAAAATTGAAACTTTAAACGCGTTTTTCTCAAAATGGCATTTCTAAAGTCGGTGACCAAGATTACTCGAACACTAATGAACCGAACTTCCTGAAATTTTGCAAGCTTATTTAATACATAAAAATGTAGTCTTTAATCGTTCGATTTTTTTTTCGAAAAAAAATGGCCGTTTTATAGCCAAAAAACGGCCGTTTCTTTTCGTTAAAATCGAACCATTAATTTTGACTGTCCGCCATTTTGTGAAAAATGAATATTTTTCAAAATCCTTCGATTAAAGACTAGTTTATACTTATATTTGACTAAATCCATCCGCATTTTTTTTTCAGATGATCCACTTCGCCGCAATGTTGGTCACCGCAAACCGTGTATATAAAAACATTATTTCATTGACGGCCATTTGCCACTAAACAATGTAATATTTTTCAATAAAAAGATTATTGAAAGTTCTTCAAGATGTGTTCTTTAAGATGGTATATTGATCAATTAAAAAAGTTTTGTAGTTTTCTTTAAAAAAATTCATGAAAAAGGCCTTTTTTGCGCTACAAGTGAGGGTAACGCCTTAATAAAGCAACAAAGTGTGTGATGCGTTCTGGAGATTTTGAGGATTAAAATGGTAGTGGAAAAAATAGCGGTTGAGGTAGTCGGCTCAGTAATCGTCACCGGTCTATGTGCTATAACTTTGTAAATATTTTATTTTTCGATTTTCCAGTATGCTCTCAATATATTATACTTTCGAAATATGTTAAAAAATCGATTTTTTGATATAGCTCAACTTGGAAAGTGAGCAGATGTTATTTTAAGTAATTCTTAATCAGTCTTTTTGTTATGAAGAAAAACTTCCTTGTGAAATACTCGTACCTGGAGCAGTTTTCGAGAAAATATTTCGTGAATGTTATAAGACGCTATTGTGGGGGTCATCGTCATGCCGCCATGACGGTTGGTAACTAGTAATCGCCATGTGAACGTCCCACCAATCGCCACATGCGTTCAAACTGCTTTAACTAATTGTGCAAAGGTTCGTAGGCCTCTGTTGGCTCGATTGCGTCTGCATATAGGAATGCATGCAGAATCATTTTTAGTCACTCAGTCACAAACTTTTTGCTTTATATTAAGGGGGGGGGGGGTAGGGGTTTGCACTGTTGAAAAATCGATTTTTTGTCTTTTCTTATAGTTAAACATTTCAAGAATATAATCCCAAAATTTCAAGTCAATCCAAGCAAAACTCTCGAAGTTATTGACTATTTGGTCCCGCTCCTCTAACACTGTAGCTCCGACTTCTCTAAACTTCAAACGCGTTTTTCTCGAAACCACTTTTTCAAAGTCCGTGTTCACTGGCATTTGAAAACTACATGGCCGATTTATTTCAAACTTGGTACATACTTTCTACATATAAAAAACCTCCCCCCAACGGTTAGTTTGAGATTTTTTTTTACATTGAAGGGGTTTTCAACCCCCAAAATGGCGGAATTTTTCGTGAAAAATAACACTTTTCACTTTACATGACCACTAAAAGTTTAGAAAAAGAAAAAAATTATCTAAGACCGTTGGGGGGAGGATTTGATGATACTTAGACTAAATTTTAATGGTACTTGATTTCAGATAATTTCTAACTGAGATACAGCGAACACCGCAAATCGTATTTTTCCAAAAGCGTTCTTTGTCACCGGCTTGTTTGTGGATATTTTCGCGTACAAATTTCACGTAATGTTCTTGAAATGACACTTAACAATATACAAAACGTTTCAATAAATTTACTCTATTCATATCGATGAAAAAAATTCGCAAAAAAGTGTTTTTTTTCACGCTGAAATCCCTACCCTTCCCTTAAAACATTTTACACACAGTTTAAGACATAAATTTCTCTTGCATACAACTTTATTAAGTCAATGAATATAACTCACTATGGCTATTACGTTAGAATTATAAATTTTATTTATTTCCAAGAATTACAAACAACTATTTTGTCATAAAATACATTTTTTTTTTCGTTCGAGTGGTGTTTATTTTCAAGACGTATGCAGTTATCGACATGGTCACGACCCAGTGATCGGTAACATTTATCTATATATACATCTTTTTACTATCGCGACCACCTTATTGCAAAGCATACAGTCAAATGATTCTGTGCACATTGACAATTACACTTTATCATATTACAATCTCTTCGATCTTGAAACGCGGCTATTCTAATAAAAATAATAAGTATTTTTCGTTGCATGACTTCACGTTATTTGTCTGAATGATCTTCACTTGGTACGGTAAAACGACGTTAAATTGATATTAAGGGTAACTTTGACAGTTTTAGGGGCGATTTTAACAGAGCGTGGTGTGCGAGGACACATCCTAATTCTTTTTCAACTTTTTTTTCTATTGTTGCTCAAATTTGTTGCTCTAGTTTATCATAATGTTGCTCAAGTTGATTTTGATCTCAATGATAATCATAAGACTGATGTGCCTACAATAGTACCCTAGGTACTTGATATTTTTATGGAAAATGTTTCCTCAATAAGGATGACAATATGATTGTGAAAAATCGTTGTTTTTTAATTTAATTCAATTTATAACTAATAAAATATGTTTTTTACTTATCAAAATGATGTCCTTTTACAGTTTTTTGAGCTACTTTAACAGGACACAGACTAATTCTTTTTCAACTTTTTTTCTACTGTTGGTCAAGTTTGTTGTTCAAGTTTATTATAATTTTGCTCAAGATGATTTTGATCTCAATAATAATCACAAGACTGATTAAGAGCCTATAATAGTACCATAGGTACTTGATATTTTTATGGAAAATGTTTCCTTAAGGCGTTACCCCTACTTGTAGCGCAAAAAAGGCCTTTTTCATGAATTTTTTTAAAGAAAACTACGAAACTTTTTTAATCGATCAATATACCATCTTAAAGAACACATCTTGAAGAACTTTCAGTAATTTTTTTATTGAAAAATATTACATAGTTTAGTGGCAAATGGCCGTCAATGAAATAATGTTTTTATATACACGGTTTGCGGTGGCCAACATTGCGGCGAAGTGGGTCATCTGAAAAAAAATGCGGATGGATTTAGTCAAATATAAGTATAAACTAGTCTTTAATCGAAGGATTTTAAAAAATATTCATTTTTCACAAAATGGCGGACAGTCAAAGTTAATGGTTCGATTTTAACGAAAAAAAAATCGAACGATTAAAGACTACATTTTTATGTATTAAATAAGCCTGCAAAATTTCAAAAAGATCGGTTCATTAGTGTTCGAGTAATCTTGGTCACCGACTTCAGAAATGCCATTTTGAGAAAAACGCGTTTAAAGTTTCAATTTCAGTTTACTCGAAGAAAATATTTTTTTTTGTAAACTTACATAGAGTCATCTATTCCGGGCCTATACAGAAGTATGGGCCCGGATACTTATACTTCAAAAAAATGCAATAAAAAAAATCGATTTTTTCAAAATCGCAAGTGGGGGAACCCCTTAATAACGATGACAATTTGATTGTCAAAAATCGTTGTTTTTTATTTAATTCCATGTATAATGCATAAAATATATTTTTTTTTTTCAAAATGATTTCATAGTACCCCTCAATCTTTCACATAAGTTTCGTTTCAATGCCTTGTTAAAGAAACCCCACACTAGCGGTTATTTTAACACTAAAAAAAAATATATAAAATTACAAAATTATAAAATATAAAATTGTGTGCGGGTGGTGGGGCTTGACTTTCTTATACATTTGATAGCCAAAGCACACATTATTCTATTGGAGCAAAAAAAGTTTGAATTTAGGATGTCAAAAAACTTACCTACAAAAAACTTCCAAAACCTGTTCAAAGTAACCCCATTTTACAGTATTGCATCCTCTGGACATAACGTAGGAAAATATTTTTTAAATCATACCACCAGATTCTCTTTACCGATCATGCTTCGGTCTTTCTTCGAACACGAGAAGAAGTTGTTAACAATATTTCCTGCATATTCTGGTTGTTGTTACTTTTGAGAGCACAGGGAAATTGCAGAAAACATGTGCCAACAGAGGTGGTTACGTTTATAATGAACTTTCGTCCCGTTGCCCGGATTCACCTATGTAGTTTTTTTTTCAACGAGAGGATTACAAGGAAACTGGTACACAGCTACCAAGACACATCTTCCATGGCAATCTAGGAGAAAATTTAATCGATAAAGCTCTCATATCCAAATACTTTTTCTTCCTTTCGTGTTGTTTTTATACGCTGAGCTCTTCTGCCTTCATATCGGTTCGCGTATAGAAACAACTTTTTCCTCGAGCACAAAAAACGTTCATTGGGTTTTTTGCTTGCATGTAACGAGAATCCATCACGGTGCGACGAACTTCCCTCGTCAGTATATGAGGAATTTTTTGATTAGTCTCTTTCGCTTATTAAAGAGCAAATTAAATTGATGATCGAGTATGTTCGGTAGCGAAGCATTTTTATTCAATTTTTCGTCTTTGAGCTACCGTATTTACGTTGAAATTTTCGATCCGAGAATAATGTAATATATATATTTTTTTTTTCATTGACCTCGCTTGTCGTATGCGGAAATAAATGGAACCGGTATCGAATATCAAAGTGACAAAATTCCCGGAATTGAACGGGTGCAATATACTGCCAATTTATAGGGAATTTAATTACCGTGGTATTTTATGCATTTTATTTTATATCTTTCAAAAGCATATGATTTTTTCACTCTCACGAATTCATAAACGTTGACAGAGGAGTTGTTCATTATTTTTGGAATGCGTTGCCGTTGGTCCCGAAATATCTGGTGAAATTCTTTCGGAGGTACAATGGGTGAATTAAATATTGGCATACCTCGCTTTTTTTCTGTGTGCTTTATGAGAATTTCCCTCATCGTAATTTTTTTTAACAGTTGTTTTGGACGAGGGGGATGTGGGAGTTGATTTTCTGCAAAGGCACTCATGGTTGAACAGAATATTAAATTATAGACAGCCCTTATTGGTGAAATGATAAGTAACAAAGATCGAAATATTCAGAAAATATCGTTAATGAATTTTTTTCGTAGATCAGACCGAGGGATGGTCGGTGAAAAGGATCAGGTGGCATGATTTAAAAAATATTTTCCTATGTTATTTCCAAAGGTTTTAATACCAAGTCAAAATCATTCAGAATAATTAGGTGAATTAATGCAAAGATAAATATTAATTTTAGTATTAGAATGGCCGCGTTTCATTCTTATATTAAGGCGCTTTGGGACAATTGACGATATGTTACCATTTAATTAGAATTTATACAGTAAATACTTTGTCAAATCTTTGTAAAATGTACAATTAAAGGAACACTTTTTCACATACGGAGATGCCTAACTGTCATAGTGTACAGAGGGACTAAATTGTCATAACGTACGGAGTGATTTGACAGTTTTTCATAACATTTTAAACATTTACGTGCCGTAAACACACTTCTCTTGCGTACAACTGCCATTCAACGATGAGCGTACGCATCTCCCTATGTTGAAAAGCGGGGCCGGGTTGAAATTCCGAACTTTGAATGCTTCGAGGGTTTAAAATTCCGAATTATACTGTTCCGAAATTCAAGATGCGTCCGGGTTGAAATTCCAAACTTTGAATGATCAGAACGCTCAAAACTCCGAAAGAATTTTACACGAAAGACCAAAACTCTTCAAAAAACTTTTAAAACTTAAAAAAAAAGTTTCAACATTTTCAATAAATCGACGAATTATTTAACGGTCCTCTAGTTTCTCGGCTGTTTTTTTACGGCTTTTTCAATAATTTTTTACGGGCAAAGCATCGATATAATCAATCTCATTGTTTTTGCATAATCTTTATTAACATTTAAATAAGCTTTTTTGAAGTCAAAATATATAATAGAATAAACGTTATAGTGGCCGACAGGAAGACATCAAGTAAAAGAGGTGCTTGACGGTGACCAAGATTGCGGCTGTTCTGCTTATCTGAAATCAAAAAACCAAACGGCATTTTAATCTTCATATTTAAGACTAGCGATTGAACTAGAGTGAATTCTAAATTACAAAAATTGACTTTTTTATACATTTTTGAAAATTACATTCTATTTTTTACTCATTTTTTCTTAAGTTTTTCGCTCGTACAAAAAAAACTATCGAAGCAATCATGATAATCCTAGTTCAATCGCTGGCTTATAACATATTAAAGATGCTGTATAAATTTGAACAAGATCGGTGCAGTAGTTTCTGAAATATCGTGGTCACCGTTTCGAAAAATGGTGTTTCGAGAAAAACGCGTTTGAAAGTTCGCGCATGTTATTTACACTTGTGAACCACTTCGAATATCGAAAAATCCTTTGGCACACATTTTCTACACATGTTGTAGATGTGATTTATGAAGAAAAAAAATCGATTTTCTCGACCCGAGAAACTAGAGGACCCCGTTAAAGGAGTTTTTTTTTGTTATTAAGAAGTGATTTTCCGTCAATTTTGAAATTTGTCTAGACAATGTTATACGTTCTACATCATTTACAATCAACTGTGTAGAATTTCGCTGGCATGATCTTGACATGGAGGCCGGGTTGAAATTCCGAACTTTGAATGCGCCGACGGTTTAAAATTCCCAATGTTAATGTTCCGAAATTACAAGGTTCGTCAAGATCTTGCCAGCAAAAGTCGACACAGTTAATTGTAAATTATGTAGAACGTATAACATTGTTTAAACAAAGTTCAAAATTGACGTATAATCACTTCTTAATAAAAAAATTCTTTAAATAATTCGTCGATTTATTGCAAATTTTGAAACTTTTAAAACTTCCATAGTCGAATTATGTTGACGGTCTTCCGATTTTCGAAGTTTTGGTGTTTCGTGTAAAATTCTTTCGGAGTGTTCATCTTTCGGGGTAGTATTATTTCGGAGTATTGAGCGTTCTGATAATTCAAAGTTTGGAATTTCAACCCGGCCCCTGAAAAGCCGGAAAAGCTTCAATAGGGTATTTGACTGTTGTACGAAAATCATCTTAAATGGTTAATTATTTTATATTATGCTCACAATATTTTTTATCATCGTGAATGTCAGTATTTACGATATAAATCGGCAATAAAATTCAAATATTCAACCAGACCGCCAAAACGCTCCCGTTGTCAGATATGTAGTCAAGTGACGACTGTGACCCCACATGACGGTAAACAAGGTAAAGGATCTATATTTTCTATAACATTCTTATTTAAAAGTTCATAATATGGTAACTATCACTACAAATGACTACGAATGAACAGAAAAAGCGCGGAAATACACTAAAATAAACTAGAAAATCGCTCATTACTCTTCACAAGACACGTAATGACAATCTACTGGCATGCCACGTTACTAGAGATTCAACCAATCCTCAAGCGTTTTTTTTTGTTCACGTGACCAAGCGTTCAAATTTATCTAATTTGAAAATTGGAATAAACGAAAATAATGCCTATCTTTCGATAAAGTGATAGAAAATACTTTTAAAACACTATATTCTTCTAGGATAACATGAGAATGAACCATATTTTCAATACAGTCAAAATCCTATTATACATTTTATAGAAACGGCGTGAGCGATCGATTCAAGGAGGTTGGAGCGTTAGTCACGACCCAAGATTAAATTTGAAAAAAACATATGTTGTTGTCTAGATTATGCTGAGTCTTTACGAATTTTTTGAATTTTTTTCACTACAAAACACCAGAGATAAAAAATAGTTAAATGTGTGTAATTTTACGTGCGGTTAGACGGGCAAGACGTCTACGTTACGGGCGATGCCGTTTTAATGGGCTATTTAGCACCAAGATCAACCATTTCTGACAGCGGATCACCGCAAACTAAAACTTCGTAAACATTTAGAGAAAAAAAAAACCCCATCTTGCCAATCGTAAACCATATACGGGATGTCCCAGAACTGAATGCGTTCCCTAAAATGGGCGGTTGGGGGTGAGATTCTGAGTCGATTGATGTAAGCATGTGTGGCTCTCAGATTAACCCCTGAATTATTATTCATTTTTAAAGGCGGGCCAATCAGGTGCGTCGGATAAGCTGGCGCACCTGATTGGCCCACCTTTAAAAATTAACAATATTTCAGGGGTTGATCTGAGACCCACACATGCTTACATCAATCGACTCAGAATTTCATTCCCAACCCCCCATTTCAGGGAACGTATTCAGTTCTGGGACACCCTGTATATTCAATATTGAACCATCAAGCTTCGATGAAAGATTACGAATCTTGGCTGGCGAATGAAGAGCATTGCTGCCAACTTCAATGTCCGCGAAGTTGCCGAATTTTCGGCAACACTTAAGGGGTTTTCTCACTTTAGACGCTGAAAAGGCAATTTTCATGTTTTTTTTTATAGGTTTATATTTTATAGATATTGATATAAAAGTTGTTGTACTTAATAAATACACTTTCTAAATGCATTTAAAAAAACTTGTTATGTATTTATGTAACCCAAACAAACTTTAAACGCGTTTTTCTCGAAACGTTTTTTGATGGCTTGTTGAAAAAATCTTCGAAACTACTGAACTGATCCTTATAAAATTTTAACCACATATTCTTTACAGCGCATATCAAGGATTATTTTTTTTATATTTACTATTTTTTTTACAAAAACGTTGAAAAACACGTTTTTTCTTGTTTTTTTTTCGAAAAATGTCCGCCATTTTGTTATTTTTGCATATATCAAAAATCGTATGACATGTGCTATAGCTATTAATATACTGAATCTAAACCCGTGTGACTTTTTTGTTTCGGATGATCCATTTCCGAGATTTCATCAACAACGCAGATCCACCATTTTGTAGGACACTTTTTAACTACCATTTTCGTCTATAAATAGTGAATGAAATAAACGAAACATTTTTTATGAATTTATTTCGAAAGTGTATTTAATAAGTGTAACAACTTTTACATCAATATCTATAATATAAACTTATAAAAAAATGCATGAAAATAGCCTTTTTTAGCGTCTGAAGTGAGAAGACCCCTTAATATTGATTAATGGTAATAATGAATAATCTCGTGACGCAAATATGAATGGGTATCATTACAAATAACTCAAAGTTTCATTCTAAGTTGTATAAAACATTTGCTGACGCAGTTTTTTTCATAATAATCATCTGTTATACTTTTTCAAGTTGGTAGTAACACAAAAGTGATTTTCATTTACGTAATAAAAATAAAAAAATGCATAATTTCGCTTCTAAATCATATATTCATCATTTTATTTATTACCTGCATTTTTTCGAGGTTCATTGAAAAAAAAGTCATAAACCGTAATTTGACTCAACTGGACGGCTCCAACCTCCTTAAAATTTGAAGGGTGCATTCAGCATGTGACACAAAATTTACTGAATGAATTTGAATCAAGTGGTAAAATATCGTCAATTGTCTCGAAACTTCGTAACCTAATTGCGTTATGCGAATAAAATTGAATAAGAGAACGACCCTGATCTCTCTTCCAAAAGACACTACGCTAAATCTCCCGATTTCGAATTTATTTACTCTGAATTCGTGAAACATCATCCTTCGAACAGTGTTCTTCACGGCATCATTGCGAATGAAACGGACCACAATGATTTATCTACTGGCAGTGAAGAGCTTGTGGCACGAATCCGTCATACCGATAGGAAAAATGCTGATCGAAATTCGCATTGATTCGCTTCTGTGGATGCACACAGCTATAGGTCAGTTGGTCGAAGGTTCGGCAGAACGCAAAATGGCCAACCGGAAACAAGGCTCATCCGGACGCGACTACGTATACAATCGATATATAGGCGCGGTCTGCCGTGCTCGAGTACAACTAAATTAGCCGCGAAACGAAATCCACTTTCGGTGCCTACATCGACTCCTCGTTTCATCCTCAAACCGGCAATTCGAAAAAAAAGGAAAAAAAAATACACACACGACCGATAGGTGCTTCAATTGAGCGAATTTTCGTTGAAAATTTCGGCGCGTTGTCCGCGGGGAATTTACGTCCAAAAAAAACGAGGATACCAGCGATATGCACGAAAATTGAGTTTGAACTAGAAAAATGTTCATATTTTTATTTTATTTATACTTTTATAGTATTTGGATTTTTCTTGTTTTATTTAATCAAATTTTTATTGTATTTTTATTTTTATTGTATTAAGGGGCTTCATCTACGTAGAGGGTCGAAACAAGCCAAATTCCGAATTTTATTTCTGGACAACGGTTAGTGAAAAAGAAGCGTTTTTTTTAACACAAAGGTGTATATATATATATTGAGAATCTTGACAAAAAAATACAGAAAAACAACAAAAACATGGTCTTCGGGAGATGATGGCATTTTTTTCCCGAAGTTTAGCGGTGGACACTCTCCAGCTTAAGAGATCATCACAGTGTAACAGGTCGAAAAACAGTTGATTTTTGCGATTTTTTTCTCGATGATTAAGATACACTAATCAGTTTGATTTTTTATGACAAATCAAAGCACTCGTGAAAAACAGAAAAGAAATGTTTAAACGTTTATTTTTATTTTTTTACATTTTTTCAACGGTTGATAATGTCTTGTACACGATTGTGGCCGTAAATATTATCTGACATGCAACAAAATTTCTAAAAGGATCATTAGTCAGTATGAAAGCCGCTATCTTGCTATGGAGGTTTAAAAAAATGAAAATTGACAAAATGGCAACGGTTTGAAAAAAAGTCTCAAATTTAACCTATTTTTTCGACATTTTTTCATTAAAAGAAAATGAAGATAAAAAAAAGCTTGCATAGCAAGATAAACAATAGCGTAAAGAATGTTGTGTCAAAATTTGATACGGATAGCTTGAAAACTCTTCCTTTGAGAGTGTACACGGTTTCGAAAAAACGACATTTCGATAAAAACGCGTTCGTCCGCGCCAGGTCTTACGCAGCTGGTCGAATCCCTTTTTCTGAGATATGCTCCAGCAACCGGAATAATTCGAATTCTGTCCCAAAAATTGAACAGCATGTTTATAACCGTCTATACTATCGGATAATGCAAAAAAATCGATTTTTTGAAAATTGTACACTGTGATCCCTTAAACGGTTCATCTGAAATCTGGAACCAAACAGGTTATTAAAGTTAACAATAAATACGAGTAGTTCACGATCGGCGATGTTTAAAATAATTTCTTTTGACAACGTGGCGACGCATTGAGCCTCGAGCATACAAAATATATGAAAAAAGTCGTCATTTTTACGTAACTATAAAGAAATGAAGATCGATTTTTAACAAGTCAGATCATCGACGACCTTCAAATGTTTCTCATCGTATCTCCTGTAAATTTGGAAACGATCCATCGAGTCGTTCTCAATTGAAAATTGGAAAATGCAATTTTTGTAACCCACCTAAGTACATGTAGCCCGTTAATATTTTGATTTTATTTATATTTGACTCGTATTTTTATTTTTATTGTATTTATGTATTTTTGTACATTTTTGTTGAAGGTCATGTCAAAATAATAATCTGAACGCTGGGGATTTTACAAATTTTCATGGTCATTGAAATAATGCAAAAAATTCGTTTCATTAGGCCGAAAACTTGCATTTTTTTCGACTATAGTGCATTCCGAAAGTAATTACGAGCATAGCAAAAAAATAGAGAAAACAAAATCAACGACTACTAATCTTCACCTATAATCACTGTTGCAGTGCACGGATCTTCAATTCTTTCGTTCTTCTCTTCGCTAAGGTAGCTCAGCTCGCTCTCCGCGCTCTTATCGGACGAGACAATGCAAAATTTATTTCCAGATTGTGAAAACGCGAAGCTGGCGTGTGCCGGGGTACTTCACCCCTTGCCTCGCAAGAGCCGCCGCCATTAGCATATCTCAGTTCGATGGACGACAGGAAGATGGACGTAGGAACGACCCTAAAAACGGCAATTTCCTAGATAGAGAACAATTTATATGAGCGCCAACGTATAGTACGTAATATCCGCGTACTTTTTTGCCTAATGGATATTCATATATATAGACATACGTATATTGGATTTTATATAGACCGGATGAACACATCCGGTTTTTTTTAACTCGCCGGAGGCCGATGTTTTTTTTCCATATGTCACGACTTAAAGAAGACCTACGGTCCTAATTGAACTTTGACCACCATGTTATTGGTAATTTTCGGTTGCAAAGATTTTGTGGCCTCTGGAAGGATTCTTAACGGGTTTACATAAGCCTGGGGCCCAAAGAACAGGTCCATTTTCAATACGTTTTTCTGATGAGACTATTGGGATTATAAGGTCAGGATTTAACACACAATTAATAGATAGCCTTGCTAGATTTGAGGGCTTTTTTTATGGAAAAATTTGATAAACAATGAAGTCATTATTATGTAATGGAAGCGCCGCCGTTGCTGCATGGCTAATCGGTGTAAGTGCTTCCCGAGTAGAAATTGTACTAGCCTGTCTGAATTACGACCTGGTAACTAGCTCGCCCAATTGACCTTATACGAACTGACCAATGGCTGACTCGCCATGAGCTAGTAATATTGCGAATGTTTTGTTATCTAGCCCTTGTCTAGTCACTGCCCAGCTGATCTTGGTCACAAATGACAAAGTGAGGTTATGTGACTACGTGTAGTTCCGTCGAGCGAATGACTCATGGCTGGCTAGCCAACTTGAGGTTCAGATGGCGTTGCGAATGAAAGAGATCCTCAAGTCTGTATCTCGCGACGAACTAGCCAACACTTGCCAACTGCTGCGACCGCACTAGCCGGGATACGGGGGGGAGGGGGGGGGGGGGGCAAAAAAACGGGAATTTCGTCATAACTTCTTTATTTCTCAATATTTTTACACCAAATTTTGATCACCTTCAAAGTATTCGCCATTGACTACAACGCACTTCTCCAAACGATTCTTCCATTGTTCAAAACAGTTTTTAAATTCACTCATCGGGATGTCCTTTAAGCCTTCCAGCGATTTTTGTTTCACCTCCTCCACAGTGGCAAAACGCTTTCCTTTCATATTCCTTTTGAGTCTGGGGAACAAAAAGAAGTCACAGGGGGCTAGATCCGGTGAGTACGGGGGGTGGACAATCGGTCTCATGGCGGCGGAAACAATAGTTTCCGCGGCCGATTTCCCCAACAGGAAACAAAATTTCACAGCCGCGCGTTGTTTTCGACAGTCTGCCATTACGTTTTCGCCGAAATGTAAACAGTTGTTTTACTAAAAAAAATCTTACAGCCGAACCGATGCACCCACAGCGACACAACTTTGCACACTGACGCAGGTGGCGTGACACTAACGGACATGTGGTCAAAGAATACGTTCCCCCACTCTCCCTCCCCACCACAGCGTAATTCCCGGAACTTATGGGTCCCCCCTCGTAAATCATTGGACAAATACAATTTAACCCTTAGTAGGCACACTTAGCTAGAATCACGTCGTAGTCATACTGGGTCCATGGGATCGAGGCGTTTTTAAGTTGTTATCAATAATGAAATAATGCATTGAGCGATATGAAAAAAAATGGTGAGGTAGAATTTGAACCTTGTTTAATACAAGGATATTGGTTAGAAATAAAAAATTAAAGGTAAAATATGCAAAAAAAATATACAAAAAAAAAACGTGAAAAATGACTTTTTTTACAAAAATTGCTGTAACTCTTGTAATTATTGACAAACAAAATTATTTTATAATCTGGAAACAATGTACTTTGAAATAGACATAGCGGTTTCTGTGGAATTTTCAAAAAGTATATTTATTTCATCCAACGCAGGTGCGATTTAGAAGGAAAGAATGAAACGCTTACGCATATAAAAAAATGTATGTTTTATTGGGAAAAAAAGTTGTACGGCATCAAAATAATTAGTTTGGGTCCCGTGGACCCAGTGTGACTATTAAGGGTTAAGGTTCAGTAATTGCATGCGATTATCGCTCTCAACGCGAGCGCAATTCAGTCATTGATCCGATAATGTTATTTACATTTGTTAATCCACCCATTTTTCAATAATCTAACATTGTTTAGTGTAATATATGTGGACGATACGAAAATTCCGAAATTAAACAAGTAGAACTGGCTCAGTGGATCACACCACAACGCATCACCCAGAGGTCCCGGGATCGAAACCACGTTACGGCGTAAGCGTTTATCCATGATCATTTAAAATGTAACCATTAACATATTTACAGCCCAAATATCATAACGCTAATCAATGAACAACGAAGAATTTCGTAAAAGGGTCCAATGATGTAAATAATGTGCAAAAAAATCACGAAATATATATATATATATATATATAGCCGCATTTTTTTAAATTTAAGAGCCACCTAATTTTTTGTTCCCAGTCACTAGCTGAAAACACTAAATCATGGCTACATCAGAAATATTATACAGCCGTCAGATATTTATTTCTATCTAGTCACCATCTAATTGTTTGTATTCAGTCACTAGAGGACCAAAGCGTTACAAGGCTGGGTAACAAATAGCTAAGACGGCTAGCTAATGGCGATTCGAAACATCACTTTACTAGCTTGTGGCTAGGCGGTGATGAGTTACGTTTTCTACTCGGGTTCTGGCAAAAAAATGTCCATTTAGTATCCTAATAAAACTAATACTAAGAAAAAACTTAAATAAAACTATACTCATAAAACTAATACTAATACTATACTATAATATACTAATAACACTAATAATACTAATACTATATTGCTATACTAATATACTAATAATACTAATACTATACTATACTATACTATACTAATACTAATAAAACTTATACTAAGAAAAAATGTCCTTTTAGTATACTAATAAATTCGTATGACCGGCTAGATGTTTGAAATTTTGAAAATTACGATATCGGCAAGCTGTAGAAAAAAAAACCGTTCGATTTCAAACAAAGAAACTACTTCAATCATTTGTTATCACCATATGGATAAACATATAAAAAATCATCCGGACATACGATAGAAGCTGCTATAAATTGTGCTCCGTACACTTCTGAAGGCGTTACCCCCACTTGTAGCGCAAAAAAAGGCCTTTTTCATGAATTTTTTTAAAGAAAACTACAAAACTTTTTTAATCGATCAATATACCATCTTAAAGAACACATCTTGAAGAACTTTCAGTAATTTTTTTATTGAAAAATATTACATTGTTTAGTGGCAAATGGCCGTCAATGAAATAATGTTTTTATATACACGGTTTGCGGTGACCAACATTGCGGCGAAGTGGATCATCTGAAAAAAAAATGCGGATGGATTTAGTCAAATATAAGTATAAACTAGTCTTTAATCGAAGGATTTTAAAAAATATTCATTTTTCACAAAATGGCGGATAGTCAAAGTTAATGGTTCGATTTTAACGAAAAAAATCGAACGATTAAAGACTACATTTTTATGTATTAAATAAGCCTGCAAAAGTTCAAGAAGATCGGTTCATTAGTGTTCGAGTAATCTTGGTCACCGACTTCAGACTAGACTTCAGAAAGACTTCAGACTAGCCGGTCGTTTACACAACGGATTCTTCTCTTTCAACGCTCATATCTCAGTCAATTTTGTTCGGATCGACTTGAAATTTTCAGGACATATTCTCAGATACTTATACTTCAAAAAAATGCAAAAAAAATTCGATTTTTTCAACATCGCAAGTGGGGGTAACCCCTGAAGTGAAGTTGAACCCTTACTCAAGCGATTATGCCTAGTTGTGAAAGTCTAAAAATCACTTTTTTCAAAACCCATCTATTTTCACAAGATATCATCTCATAAATGTTCGCTGAAAATGTCAAGGTAATCGCATCAAAATTGACAGATTTATAGGCTGTTATGTTTACGCTCGTCGGAACGCTCGGACCTTCGTTCGAAACTTTAAATGCTTTTTCCTCGATAGTACGTTTTTAAAGTCGGTGAGCAAAATAGCTCGAAAAATACTGTATCGATTTTTTTCAAATTTTTAGGGCTTTTTCTAGATGTAAAAATATAAATTTGGTCGATGGATTTTTTCCAAAATACATTTTCGATTTGATGTACGATAAGCTGCCGATTTTTTCGCAAAAATCAAGACTCACTTTGAACACGCGCCATTTTTTTTAATTTGATATTTCGGTAATTTCTTCGATTAATCATAGGATAAACTAATATATTAACGAAATTAAATTTTTGATATTTCAAAACGTGAAAAAGATTTCGCCTGGTACAGAAGGGTATTGCTCGCCGTACAAGACGTTTTCGAGAGGGGTTTCCCGGACGTCGGCTGTGAATCGATTATAATCAAATATTTTCACACAAAAAAATTACAGAGTGCTCTTCAGATACTTTTTCGAATACCTAATTTTTGTAGAAATTCAAAGTCACGATTTTTTATTAAAAAATCCCAAAAATGAGCTGTTTATTTGTTGCTAGTTACAAACTAGGCATAATCCGTTAAGGCGAGAGCCTGTATTAGAAGGTCCAAAAAGCGTTTTTTTCCGGATTTTTTTTAGAAGGGTCAAAAATAAGTGAGCCCAAAAAACGTGGAGGTATCTTTTCATGTATATTTAAAATGGAAAAAAAATGTTTCAACATGAAACAATAAATGACTGCAGATTTATCAGCCTATTCCATGTGCGTCTGCCACTGCAGTTCCCAATGGGCGGGAAAGATGCAGCTCGTAATTCTTGACTGAAACAAAAAAACCAATAAAATTTTCAATTGTCATATATTTTTCTTCTGGGTGAATTGAGAAAAAGCTGAAAAAATCATGAAATTATAACTTTTTTCAGGTTTGAAAAAAAATTGTGTTAAAAAAATACTTTAACGTGCTACAAAAATGATTTAAAACGACTTTTTCAACGACTTTTTTAATTCCCTTAGAAGATATTTTCATGCTGAAAAAAATAAACTTTGGTTTGATTCAATAGGTCCTTTAGTTTTTTTTGCTATCACGCCCGTCAATTTGGAAAAATCGTAAAAATGAAAACTGAAGAAAACGCGTTTCAAAGTTATCAATAGGAGGAAATGTCCATATCGAATATCAATCGCTTCACTGCTTTTGGCCTTGTATCTTCGAAAATATTTACGATTGGCCTCTGTAACTTTGTAAACATATTTTTGGATACTTTATCTATCGATTTAAGCAATAAAAATCAACGATTTTTCGGTCGTTCCTTAAGGGGCCTTCCTTCGGGCCTTAAAGGGGTCCAGAGGTCCGAAAAATTGCGTAACTTGAAAAATTTAATCTAGATTTCTAATTTTGCAAAAAAAAGTATCGAAAAACCCACATCGAATTTCAAACTCTCGACTTGGTGTGGAGATATTTGCATGCGAAGTCTTCGATCTTAGGGGATTTAGGTTCGAAGCCTCGATAAAGCTGTGCCAACGAAAGTGTGTCAAGCTTAGAGCAAACACTTCGCAAACGGAAATACGATAATTAAAAGCATAAGTCTTTAATTAATTTTTTACTTTACGCGCGCGTGAACGGATTGCGGAGCAAACAAAGCGGGCGGAAAAAAACTCCACTCCGTGTTCACGTGGCAATGCAGATCGTTCAAAAGGACTCGATTTTACCCGTTGCGAACCAGGTTGAGAAAAGTGATTAAAAAACGAGCTTGGAAGGTTGGGAGTGGAAGGAAAACAAAGAAGGTTCAGAAATAATTATCAGAATGAAAACAGTGCCGATTATAATTACTGGAGTATTCGAATGACTCTTTGTAAACATATACGTTGTATTTGCATAAGTATATTAATTTTTGCATTTGTAACAATGTATTTGTGCATTAACGGTTTTGGATAAGCTCCCAAAAAACAGGTCGATTTTCAATATTTTTTTCCATGGGAATATTGGGATGACGCGGTCGGGATTTTGCACACTATTCATACATGGTTTTGTCAAGTTTGACGTTTTTTTTCGTCGAAAAATATTGATAATCAATGAAATTGTTATTATTTATAGATAGTGTCGACGTTGCTGCATGGCCAATCGGTGTAGGTGGTCCTGGCAACCAGGCTCAGCCGAAATAAAAAATAAAAATATATACTTCTAGTATAATAATAAATTTTTGTATGACCGAATACTTTGTTGTAATTTTGAAAATTACGAAAATAGCAAGCTGTAAAAATAAAGTTCGATTTTCGACAAATTAAACAACTTTGGTCGTTTGTAATTAACAAATGGATAAACATATCAAGAAATCACTTCGCCATACGGTAGAAAATTTTATACACAATGCTCCGTCCGAATTTGAAGTGTAACTGAACTCTCATAAAAATCCCTCTGAAATCAGATACCCCAGACTCACGCGCTCCAATTCTCATTAAGAGTCTACATCTAGCAGGAGGTCCGAAAAAATTCCAAACTCCGATGTTTTTCTGGGAAACGGTTGGTAAAAAAAGCCCATTTTTCAACACAAAGGTACATATATTGAGAGCCTTTAAAAAAATCACCAAAAATACAGAAAAACAACAAAAACATGACCATCGGCAGATGAAAACATTTTTTCGCGACGTTTGGCGGTGGACACTCTCCAGCTTAAACGGTCCGTCCGAAATATCAAAACCAACCGGGTTATTCAAGATAACGATAAATGAGAGTCGTTGACGATCGTCGATTGTAGAAATCATTTTTTTAACAACGTGGCGACGAATTGAAACTCGAGCACGCACAATTTATGAAAAAAAAACTCGTCATATTTACGTAACTATCTATAATGAAGATTGTTTTCGAAAAGTAAGATCGTCAACGACCTTCAAATGTTTCTCATCGTATCTCCTGTAAATTTGGAAATGATCCATCAAGTGGTTCTCGAGATATCATGTCCACCGACTTTGAAAACAGTGTTCTGAGAAAAACGCGTCTAAGGAGGTTGGAGCGATTCAGTTGAGTCAAATGACGGTTCATTCATTGTTTTTTCAATGAACTTCAAAAAAATGCATACGAGGTACAGATGTATTCTGTATATGCTATTTTTTAAATATCGAATTAAAGGGCAAAATTATGCATTTTAATATTTTTATTACATAAACTAGAAAAACTTTTGTGTTACTACCAACTTAAAAAAGTATGACATTAACGATGATCATTATTTAAAAAACTACGATAACGAATGTTTTATACAATTCACAATGAAATTTTGAGTCATTTATAATTATGCCTATTCATATTTACGTCACGAGATTTTTGGCCCATGGTTTACGATGGGCAAGATAAGGATTTTTTTTCTAAATGTTTACAAAGGTTTAGTTTGCGTTAATCCGTTGTTAGAAATAGTTTATCTCGGTGCTAAATAACAAAAAAATTATATAACTTTTAGTCTGAAAGTCTTACCCATCTAACCGCACGTTAAATTACACACATTAAACTATTTTTTATCTCTGGTGTTTGGTGGTGAAAAAAATTTCAAAAAATTCGTCAAGACTCAGTATAGTCTAAAAAATAACATGTATTTTTTTTTTAATTAAATTTAACCTTGGATTTTGGCTAACGCTCCAACCTCCTTAATGTTTGAAGTATGGTGCTGCTACCGCTCACCCGGTCGACTGTTAGAAGCTGTAGCGTATCCCATTTAATGAATATTCTAATACAATTTTCACGTAATATAGGAATAGGTCATACGATCGAAAAAAAATATTTTTGGAAAATTCAATCTTTTACCCACCTAGGTGGATGTAGTTCGTTAAGGGGGAAATCCCTTAGACTCCCGAAAATGAGTCATGTTTCATGCATTTTTTTGAAGGTGATAAAATAATCGCAACATTTAAAAAATTTGCCATTATTTTATTACAACTTTCAAGTGTTCAATTTTTTTCTTTTTTGAACAAAACAAAATGGCGGCGTTATAAGGTATTCCTTTTGAAAAAGAGCTCATATTTTGAAAAATTGCTCACGTCATAGCACAAAAAGTTATTGATCGATCTGGCTGAAACTTTAGGAGGTTTCTCAGTATAACATTATTGGAAGGATATATCTAAAGTTTTAAGGTTATCGCGTAAATAAATTACTTTTTAGGGGTAAAAATTGTCGAGAAAATGGTAAAAAATATGAAAATTTGATTACAAAGCCTACTTAATTTTCTATTTCATACTTTTTAAATATTTTCATAGGTATATCCTTCCAAAAATGTTATAGTGAGAAACCTCCCAAAATTTCAACCACAACGATCAATAACTTTTTGAGCTATAACATGAGCAGTTTTTCAAAAGGTACCTAAAGGAATACCTTATAACGCCGCCATTTTGTTTCGTTTAAAAAAGAAAAAAACGTTATCATTTGAAAGTTGTAATAAAATAATGTTAAAATTTAAAAAAGATGCGATTATTTAATCACCTTAAAAAAAATAAAAAATGACTGATTTTTTTATTTGGGTGTCTAAAGGGATTTCCCCTTTTATCGTCCTTCCAGTCTCAATCCAACAATATTCACCCAACCATCTCGAGTACTCGTATCATTTTTTCTCCCCTCAATTATGTCCCCTTCGAAAACAAACGAACGAATCAAAGTTCCTCGACACGACAAGATGTCAAAGTATTTCTCGACCATTCGGGACGAGCCAGAATTTTTGATGGTTCTCCAATAATTATACCAGCAATTATATCGCGTTACAATAATTCCGAATGGACGCTCCGTTCGAACACTCGGCGTCGATTCCGACGAATTCCTTCCCAACTCGAAAAGTTTTGCCATCACGCTACGGAACGAGTACGAAGTTCCACGCCCGGTTCACGAGACCCAAACGAATATGCCTATGTACATAGAATATCAAGGGAAATTCTCGTAGAAACGAGGAGCCCTGCGCTCGGGTATGAGGAAAATAGTGATTACGGAATTCGGATCAACGTGGAAAATTTCATCGGAAGAGGGCGAAAAGTCGGCGAGTTTAGCGGTTTTATATATGAGTCTGAGTCACCCCCACCATCCCCCTACCATTCACACCCTCCCTCTCTCTCTTGCGATCGATGACAGAGAGTCTCGTTAAAATTCCGATACACTGTGTTTTTTTTTCTTTTTTTTTTTAGTGGCTCACTGTGAGCTGTCAAGCCTCGAACCCACTCGCGCGCTTTTTCGCATGAGTGTTTCACCGCCGCGAGAGCTTTACCACGACGAACAATGCCATGGCATAAAAACCCTTCCCTTCCTCACTCTCTCTCTCTCTCTCTCGCTCGCTGATCTCGGGACTTGAAATATCTGCTGCGGTTGGGAGAACTATGTATATATATATATATATGGTTGACCGGAAGCGGCTTGCCTCGCCGTGAGGGCTCGTTGAACCGGATATACGCACCTCGGGTGCGCTATACAAGGGGGATATAAGTTATACGTTGTTAACGAGCCGTCAAGATTTTTCTGCTCTGCTCCGTTTTTTTCGTTTGCTTTTTTGTTTGTTTGAGGGTACTGCTGAAAACCTATATACCTGAGCAGATTTATTTTTTGACATTGTGACAGCTTGTATATATATGTATAATATGTACAAGGTGTTTGACGCATGGATGACACCTTTTTTTGGGGATTGGGGCATATGTTTACTTTTTCACCCTTAGACCATATGTCCTAAGTGTCACGATAATTGAGATATGATTTTTTTTCGTTTTTTTTTAATTACCCGAAAGTTCGCCTTTAAGGGACTATACGAGTGTGACACTTTTAAAAAATCAATTTTTTTTTGCCTTTTTAAGCAGTTTATACTTTCAAGAATATCCTGTAAAAATTTCAAGGCCGTATCTCTAATCATTGTATCTTGCAAAAATCGATAGTTAAATCTTTAAACGCGTTTTTCTCGAAATGAAATTTTTCAAATTTGCTGACATTGTAACTCAAAGAGCAATTATCCGATTGATTTGAAATTTGAACTGAGTACTCTTGAATATATTAACTTTACAGTGACGTAGGATATTTTTGATTGGATGAAAATTGACGATTTGGCATTGAAAAAAACGACCGTTTTATAGGCAAGAAAACAGACTTTTTTCATAACTACGCCATTTTGTTAGATTTTGATATTTTTCGAAAATCCTACGTCATTGTACAGGAAATACCTTCCAGTTTAACGACATTTTTTCCTTTTCCGGTTTCAGCTACTCAATCGACCGGAATCATGTCAGCAGTGGAGGAACTTTTTTTTGCGCCTCCGAAGGCAGCGCATATGTCGCTTGGATCTCAATATTTTTCTATGAAAAAATTACGTAGTATAGGTCAAATATAGCCAAATATATTCTTAATTTTCCGAAACATTTAATTGAGTACTTTTCTTCCAAAAAATTCCCGAAAATCACCCAAATTTTAGGCGTTCACACTGGTATAGCCTCTTAAATCGTGATAACTTGTTGTTTGTGGTTGCAATAGCGCGAAATAACTGTTGTATTCTGCAATGTATATTTATGTAATAGTCAATAGCAATGTATAGTCTCAAAAATGTGCAAATGTATGCAAAATTGCAACTTCGAAATTCATTATAAAAAAAACTTATTCTGTTTATGTTGACCACATAATGAATGATTTGTGTGACACATAGCGTACCGTTGGAAAGTGTATCAACTAGACAACTCTTTAAAACAAAACTAAGTTCAAAATACCTTTTATTTTTTTTTATAATGAATTGAGAAGTTGACATTTTTCATACATTTACGCATTTGGAAGCTCATAAATAATTTTCCTGGAACCAATCGTATCAAATAATGATTTATTTATAATAATCATACATTGCAGAATGCCACAAAAGGTTTTTCGTGCTATTACAACCACATGCAAAAAAGTTACCAGGGTGTAAACGCGAAATTTCGGGTAATTAACAAAAAACGAAAAAAGTCACATCTTAATTAACGTGATACTTAGGACATAGGGTCTAAGGGTGAAAAAACTGGCTAATTAAGCCCCGCCCCCCCAATGTGTCTATGCATGCGCTAAACATCCTATATATATATATATATATGTATACACAGGGTGTTTGGCAACTCTCGATAGGACAGATAAGTCCTACTATATGCTGAAATTTCAGTTTAGTAAAAGGCCCATGGTTTTCGTGATATTGGGCTTTATGTTATTAAAAGAAAAATCATCTGCTTTTTTTTTTGCATGCCATTTTTACAAATGATAGGAATGCACAATAACTAAGCAACTTTTTAAAATAATTGGCACGATATCCGTAGTACATTTTTTTACACCGCTATCAAAGTCAGATGTTCGAATTGGTTTGTATGAAAAATCTACATAGGACCTTCTTTCATAAACATTCCTCCACATTGAAGGTTAAAAAGAAGTCCTTTCTAAATGAAGCAAATAATCAAGAGTATTTTGAAAAAACCGTGTCAAGAAAGTTATCATTTGTAGAAATGGCATGAGAAAAACCAAAAGCAGATGATTTTTATCTCGAAAACCATGGGACTTCTACTAAACTGAAATTTCAGCACATAGTCAGACATGATGTGACCTATCGACAGTTGCAGGATTATCCATTCATAACAGGACAGCCTGTATATATGGGGTATTCCAGCTTAACTCAGACTATTATTTCCTTCACCATAGTTGATTATAGATTTCCAAAGTGGAAAACTTCACTTCTGGTGTAAAAAGACAGCGATCCACCCCCCCCCCCCCTCTTGCTCTTCTAAGGGTGCAAAAAAATGAAAAGTCTCTTCAGGCCTTTTTTTGTAATTCTGAGAAAAAAAATCGATACGTTTTAGACCTGTTTAGAGTATTTTTCACCAAATCTCAACTTCTGCTTCTGATATTTACAATTTTTTTTTCGTGAAATTTCCATTTTCGGATTGACTATTCGACTGTTTGTGAGTCAGAAGAATACTTTTTCGGTCTTGTAATTTAAAAAAACGCAGGATGTATATATGAAGATCGAAACAGTACTCTTCTGACTGCGAAACTGTTTTAAAATCGTCCACTAACAAGGAACATCCCTCAGGTGACACCCTTCGATTTTGTTGAAATTTGGATATGTTATGAAGCACCGAAAAGTAAGTGATACGTATTTTTTTTTATCGGCGGAAAAACGGTTCTAAGGGCTGAAACGCACCCTCAAAAATGGGGATGTTTTTCGTTTTTCGTCAATAACGTGTTAACGGTACGAGATATTAAAAATTTTCCAATTGCAACAACGTTCATTTTTTTCTGCGCTATACATTGGAGATGAGAACGATGACGTTATTGACGAATACGAAAAACACCCCTATTTTCGAGGGTTCGTTTCACCCCTTAAAACCGTTTTTCCGCCAATGAAAAAAAATACGTAACGCTTACTTTTCGGTGCTTTATAACATATCCAAATTTCAACAAAATCGAAGAGTGTCACCTGAGGGATGTTCCTTGTAAGTGGAAATTTTGCAAAAAAGTATTAGTAAACATCGGAAGCACAAGTTGAACTTTCGTGAAAAATGCACAACATAGATCTTAAACGTATTTTTCCAGAACTTCAAGCCGGTCCGAGTGGACTCTCCGATTTTGTGCAGCCGTAGAAGGGGAAGGGGTAAGGGAAAAAAATTGAAAAATATGGGGTTTTCTTGACATCGGGAGTGACGTTCTTCACTATAAAAAAACTATCAATGATGGTGAAGAAAATGGTTATCTGAATTGAGCTAGAATACCCCATATACACATATGAAATGTGTGCATGGGGTATTCCATGTATGTATATGTATATATATATGTATATACATACAGGGTGGTAGGAAGGTCAATGCAAAGCCTTAAGGGGGTGATAGGTCACCTCGTTAGGAACATATCTAACCTAGGTTACCTTAGTTCAAAGTCTAAGGATTTCGTGTTATCCTGGTAAGCATGATTTTTGGAGAATTTCCGAAATTTAGGTACTAACTCGTTCATAATGTTCAAACGGACAATCATTGGTAACTAAAAACTTATTTGCGTCTTAGCTTAATGTGTATCCAATCGACAAACACCAATACAATCACCTGTATCCACACAACTAACTAAATGGGACGTGTTGAATAATTTAAAACTTGTCAAATAAAAATATACTTCTTATGTCAATGCTATTTTTTTTAAATCGCATTTGCATATGGTACAGTCGTGCTGTATATTGGAATCGAAAAAATTAGAAGAAGGCTAGTTTTTTGACAAGTGATTTTGTAGGTGCCGCGGGTGCTAAATCCAAGTTTGCCTAAAAATCGGGGTGTAGGGTTTTTTTAGGGGGTGAAAGGGAATGGAGGTGGATTAATGCCAAACTACAACCCTCACGAGGTCGGGGCCGGGAGACAAAATGTTCAGAAAAATCCGGGTTTTATTTTTGTCCACACCACCGAAGTCGTGGAAGTTCATTTTGAGGGTGAAAAAGTGGGGTGAAATTTTGAAAAATCGGTTTTCATTCGATAACTCTTTAGGAAAAATGCATACAATTTTTGTTCAAATGGGAACGTTGTAGCGCTTGAAAAGACGCGACGATCGAGTATTCGATCATCCCTCTCCAATAATATCTTCACCCCCAAAATAATTGTTGAAGTATAAACAAAAAAATTGTTTATTTAATAACTCAAAAACAATCTATTTTTGGGTGATGGTTTTAATGTACGAAATGTAGAGAATCATTTTCTCTATATTTTCGTTCTTATGGATCACCCTTGAATTTTGCTTTTTCGAACCCCTCTCAGGGATTGAAAATTCAAAATGAAATTCTGGGAAAACTATTGACCGAAAGTAAAGAGATACGAGTTTGGCACCGTGGACAAATATGTAACTGAGGGTTCAACCTACAAATTCTTCCACGGCGGCGAATTCGCGCCCTCAACAGTTTTTCCAGAATTTCATTTTGACTTTTCAACCCCCGAGAGGGGTTGGAAAATCAAAATTCAAGGGTCGTCCATAGAAACGAAACCATAGAGAAAATTATTCTCTACATTTCGTACATTTGAAGCATACCCGTAAAATCGATTGTTTTCTAGTTATTCAATGAACAATTTTTTTGTTTGTTTATTAACCACTTCTTTTGGGTGTAAAGATATTATCGAAGAGTGATGATCAAATACTCGATTGACGCTTCTTTTCAAGGGCTACAACTTTTCCATTTGAACAAAAAGTGTACGATTTTTTTCTAACGAATTATTGATTCAAAATTGATTTTTCAAAATTTCACCCCACTTTTTCACCTCCAAAATGAACTTCCACGACTTCGGCGCTGTAGTCAAAACTAAAGCCCGAATTTTTCTGAACATTTTGTCTCACGGCGCCGACCTCGTAGGGGTTGTAGTTTGGCATTTATCCACCCCCTTTCCCTTTCATCCCCTAAAAAAACCCTACACCCCGATTTTTAGGCAAACTTCGATTTAGCACTCCCGGCACCTACAAAATCACCTGTCAAAAAACTAGCCTTCTTCTAATTTTCTCCGATTCCAGGGTTTTGCAGCGACAGTACGACTGTACCAATGAGAGGTAAACGAGTTAGTATCTAATTTTGGGAAATTTTCCGAAAATCATGCTTACCATGATAACTCGAAATCCTTCGCCTTGGACTAAGGTAACCTAGGTTAGATATAGTCCTAACGAGGTGACCTATCCCCCCTTAAGGCTTTGCATCGACCCTCCTTCCTATATATATATATATATATATTTGACGTTCATACGCTTCCCCAAAACAACCCATTGTTTCAGTTTTGAACCGCTACCGCCTCCTATTCGGGAGCAGGCTACGTCGCTGGATCAAGCACAGATCCTTTTTGTTTTATGGACGGAGGGCGCACCATTGTTGAAGCTCTGCAATACGCCAGCACCGAAATGTCCGAAGAAATTCATTTTTCGGTCTGCGCAGCCACTCGCTCGGTTTTCCAAACGAATGGGGTTTGGAAAACCGAAAAACAGTTTAAAAACAGTCGTTGGTTTCTTCAAAATCATCAGATTTCAAACAATTTCCAAAAAATCTTCGTAGCCAGTTGAAGTCAAGACCCCAGGAAACAAAACGATGCAATGAACAAAATCGAATTTTTGAAATTTCACATATCACAAAAGAACGAGTAAAAACTTGCATTACCGGAGCCTAGTACTAGCGAGCACAAAATACCAGGTGTAGAAGTATGAAACCGGAATGTCCCTATAGATGATGCTAGCCATAAGTTTAGGGACCGTAAGACCGCTTCTGCAGCGCCATCATCTCCCTTTAACAGCTGACGAAGATTTTCAACACACAACAACCCAAGTTCCCTACACCGGCATATTTTTCTATAACCTTAAACATGTCGATTTTTGTGCCCAAACTGAAAAAAAATCGTTCATCCATCCAAAATTCAGTTGGTTCAACAAAATTGTATCTTTAAATTGGTTCAACTTGATTTTTGATTGGCATAACAAAACAGTATAGTTGGGCAGTAACCAAAGATACATTTAGACTATCTGCTTATTTAGCATGTCTGAGCAACTGTTAAAACAACAAAATTTCGAGACAACAAAATGCATTTTGCACATTCAACGATTCTTTTTTCTCATTGTACGAACTACGATTTGTGGACAGCATTGGTTTTCTGTTATCATTTGAAGAAAACTGCTGCAGAATCGCATCGAATGCTTGTCGAAGCTTACGGTGAACATGCTCTTGGTAAAACACAGTCTTTCGAGTGGTTCAAAAAATGCATAAGTGGTGATTTTGACGTAAGAAACGAAGAGCGTGGAAAACCACCGAAAAAGTTCGCAGACAACGAATTGCAAGCCTTATTCCATGAAGATGATGCTCAAAGTCAACGAGAACTCGCGGATCAATTGAATGTGACGCAGAAAGCCGTCTCCATTCGTTTGAAAGCCATAGGAAAGATTCAGAAAGTGGGAAAATGGGTTTTTACAACAAATTCCACAAAAAAAATCCGGTTTCATCCTTCTGCACCTGGTACAGTTATTTTGACCAAACGTGAAACGATCGCACATATAATGAATTCCAAGCAAAACTATCGATTCGGGCCATAAATTCAATTCCGTCCGTTCACTATAGCCGAGAACGATGTATAAAATTCACTCGTGTCTCGTTGCACAATTCCAGCGACGAAGGAAACGTCGCGAATAAAAAAAACGTGCTTTCGCTGCATCGGCAATTTTTCAATCGGTGCAGGGTCTATTCGTGGTTATATAAAAATCGACAACGATCATCCATTTTCATTGGAAATAACGTTGTGGCGCGATTTGCCCTAACTTCGGCAATTTCTTAAGTGTTTTTCCAGAATTCTCTTAATGTGAGGGGGACAAGTACAGACGACTTGACACACATGCACGAGTGCTTTTCATTTTAAACTCCCGCCTCTTTTCCCCGATAAACGATCAGTGACCTTTTTAGCCCCGAGACGATCCTCGATCCCGTCACATTGATGCACACATAAATATATATATATATATGGCGACTTGCTTCGAGGATAACGCAAGGCATGAATTATTCCACAGTTGGATAAGTCTCTGTGAAGACTGCTCGAACTATATCATGATCCGCGAAGGAGAGAATTGAGAAAAGGGCCGAGGGTATGTTCGTCCAGAGGGGAAGAGGACTATGGGTGGATAACATCGAGAACTCTTGGATTTTCTTGGGAATAGAGTCGTGTGCCAGAAAAGGATGAACTCGGGGGTGTCCTGGAGGCTGTTCCAGTTCAGGTTGTCCATGTGGTAACAGCAGGTGTGTGCCAGTATATAAGAGCAGCCTGTGTGATGACACGTACCTCGCCTCCTCCTACACTAGCCTACCATTGGAGACATGTAGGCAGAGACAGAGGGAGAGAAACTCACCCACACATCAGAATTTCGAACGTATTATCCTTCGTCCATCCTTTCGAACGTTTCTACTCAACTGGAGTGTGTTCACCCTTTTGGTCGGTGAGCGTTCGAGCAAATAACACATACCGCATACCATCTCTTCTTTTTCTTCCGCTTTGGCTCCTTCTTCCTCTCCTTCGTGTTCTTTTTCTTCGTCAGCTTCTCGTTCATCTCCGTCTCTCTTCATCCCGCGGTCTGATCCAACATCCTGCTTTTATATACCTCCTTTTTGTCATCGCTGCTCCTGCGCACGGCCAAGGATCACGTATACAGTTATGGTGCTGCGGCACACCACGGGCGATCGTCCATCTCACTATTACCGGTGTCAGCAATAATCGTGTCTCATTCTTATCGTAGCGGCGCCTGCTCATCGCATTTGTCACCGCTAAAAACGCGGGGAAATTGATAGAACTTTGGAGAATTCGAAACTCTTGGCTTTTTTTTGGTTCGTTTTTTCTTTCTCGCGTTCCAGCAGTTTACGCTTTAAAAAATGGACGAATGCTCGGTTCGCTTTGGGACGAGTGACGGGGTTGATTGGGAATGAGCCGGACCGGCAAATAGGACAAGGGGTTGATGACGATATGATTTCTTTTACTCTCTATTCTGACTGGCCTTGTGTCGAAAATAAATAGGAAAGGTTAAAACGAGGTTACTTTGAACAGGTTTCGGAAGTTTTTGGTAAGTAATTTTTGTTTAACTTTCTAAATGCCACCTTTTTTTGCTCCAATAGAACAATGTGTTCCTTGGCTATCAAGTGTGTAAGAAAGCCAAGCCTCACCAAACCCCCTCGCAATTTTATGTTTATTTTTTTTAAGTGTCAAAGTAACCTCGAGTGTGGCGTTTCTTTGTAAAGGAATTAAATGAAAAATAACGATTTTTTACAATTTAATTGTTATCTGTATGTGTACACGATGACAGGCCGAAAAAAGTCGTTTTTGCCGATTTTTTTCCTCAACTGCATTATTTAGTTGGGATTTAGAAAAAAGGTATGTTATTAAGTATACATTGAAATTATTTCGTGTGAATTTTTATTTACATTTTACAATTTTGTAACAAACCCAAACATGAAAATAAAAGAAAAATGGTTTTCTCAAAAACATGTTTTTGAAATCGGCACGCAGCAGAACTCGAACAATTTTCGTCCAATCGACTTGAAATTTTAAATGTAGCTTCTTAGATTGTTTTATAGTCAAGTACGGGCGCTTTTTTCGATTAATTGAAAATTGTAAAAAATATATCACTTTTGATATGAAAATTATGGTCGAAAAAATGAACTTTTTTTCGAACATGTCTATATATTTTTAAAAAATTATTTTTCAATTTATTCTTTTGACAAATAATTTTTTTTTACTTACTTCAATATATACCTAATAAAATCTAAAAGTTCTGTTGACTTGGTATTTTATTCCTTTCTTTAAAAAAAATCCGAACAAAACGGTCAAAAATGGACCTTTCGAGCGGTGTTCTCCCTTAAGGAAACATTTTACATAAAACTATCAAGTACCTAGGGTACTATTATAGGCACTTAATCAGACTTATCATTGAGATCAAATTCAACTTGAGCAACATTATAATCAACTTTAGCCACATTGTAATAAACTTGAGCAACAAATTGTTGTACAAGTTTATTACAGTTGTATTTTGGCGCTCTGTTAAAGTTGCCCCTAAAACTATCAAAGTTACCCTTGATGTCAAAGTAATTTGTTTTATGGTACGTTTTGAGGTTGTTCGTAGCACGACCACTGGGAAACACGATGACCCAGCGCAAAATTTGACGCACGGCGCGTTTTTGGTCCACGGGCTTCATATTCGTTTCAAAGCGTTCCATCATTCAGCAGATTGATAAATACTGCACTAAAATATGGGGTCAACTTGCATACATGATTTTTTCGAGATTAACACTCCATGAGAGGCTCATTCAAAATCAGAAATGACTTCAGGCTGTAAAGACTATTTTGAGATCGATAAAAATGTTACTAGATGTAAAAATAAGAATATATTTAGTTACTTCGAAGAAAAATGCGTCGGATAAGATTCCGAACCCCTCCTCCGATCGAGCTGAAATTTTGCACAAACCTCCCTTTTCATATTTTAAGACAACCCCTCAATGCATTTTTGGCGACTCGCAATAGTTTTCGAGATATTGAATTATTAAGTTTTTTTTAAGGGTGAGGTTCCGAAATTCTCCACCAGCCCCCTCCCATCGAGCTGACATTTTGCACAAGCTTTCCTATTAATATCTTAAGACAACCCCTAAAGGGATTTTCAGTGACTCGCAATAGTTTTCGAGATATTAAATTCTTAAGTTTTTTTAAAGGGTAGGTTCCGAAATCCCCTCTCCCCCTCCAGCCCCCTCCGATCGTGCTGACATTTTGCACAAACTTTCCTCTTAATATCTTAAGACAACCCGTGAAGGGATTTTTGGCGACTCGCAATAGTTTTCGAGATATTGAATTTTTAAGTTTTCTTTTAATGCGCGTCGACTGTATTTATATGTCTGCTACGTCTCAGTTCACACCTATGCAGGGTAGACCATTCAACGTGACCACCCCAAATATTTCCGTTACCTTTAGAGTGACGAAAAAAATGTCAGGAGGCAATTTGATTGATATCGAAGGGCTGATACAGTGGTGAAAAATTTGTTTTTGTCAAGGTCATAGTTTTTGCGTTCTCAAGGTCATCAATGGTTTTTTAAATGGGAACATGTTTTTTTTTATTAAGACGTTGTAGCTGATATTCAGACGAATCCAACGACTCATGATATCATTACCTTGAAATGATTTGTCACCAAAATTCACGTGTAAAAATGGGAAATCGTGATGGTATTGACAATAAGAATATCCGAATAATGTAATTGAATTTTTTGTGCAGAAAATTTATTGTAACCTTACCCAATGCGTGAAATGCTCTGCATTTAATTTTAAGTAGCAAGTTAATTTGAGTGAATTATTACTGTCGATATACCTATGGGTTTTGTTTGGGTTTGTCGAACGATTGAATCACTGGCGATCGTTTTGGGCGATTTGGACCCTTTTAGGCCTTTCGGACCATTGTGGACCATCGTATCACCGCGGTGATAAATCACTGGTGTGGGTTTTCGAGTCCACCGAGATTGTTGAAACAAATCAATATCATGCCTACGTTGACATGCAACGGGTGATAAACGCGAATTGTTTTTTTTTTGGTCGTAAAACTAACCAATAACGCGTTGTCGTGCTCTCGTAGCGAATGCACAGAAATATTCCAATAGCCACAATTATTTATAACGAAGTACTCGCTCGTTAACTTTCTCTCTCTCTCTCTCTCTCTCTCTCTCTCTCTCTCTCTCTCTCTCTCTCACTCTCTCTCTCTCTCGCCCTTCCGCCCCTTCTCCCTCCCGCCCTCCCCCACATATAGTAGATTTTACAATAAAATTCAAATTTCGCCAGTGGCGTAAGCCTGGGGCTATTTGACCGCGTATGGTTGGCCGAAAACGCGGTGGAATTTTTGTTATTACATCGCGCATACCTGCGAAGATCGAAATCACCAAAAGCTTCGCCAGGAAACGTCAATGCTGCAGCCCACGCACTATTTGCGTTGAGACCATTTCACAAACCGCACAGTAGCTATTTCTATTCGCTGTATTACGAATTCCATTAATAATACGATATGCATTACTATGCGGGCGATCAATGTCCTTCCGCTACATAACCCATTAAATTTGTAACGCTCCGGGCTTTCCGCATCGTTCTCCACAATGTGTTCCTCTTTTTCGACTCTCTAACTCGCGCGAGTACCCCATTCGACCGGAGAATTTTGATTAAATCCGTTCGCCGATTATTTTCACCAGGGCCGGCCTGATTTTTCTGTAAATTTTCTAAACTATGTCTGGGTCGATTATCAATCCCGATCTTGGTCGTTCAATCTTTTCCGCGGAGATGAAGGGCCTCAAGGGTAAATCGATTTCGCCGTTTTTTTACGAGTCTGCATAGGCTTGGGACTCGCAAAACAAGTCGATTTTCAATACTTTTTTCTGACTGGAGTATTGGGATTAAGATTAAATTCATCAAATTCATTAAAACTCAACACAAAAAGAATTCGAACTCGCCAAGACTATGTTTTAGATGTCTGAAAAAAAATCCGACATTTAATGTCGGATTTCCAATTAATTATTAATTCAACAATTAACACATAGTCTTGGCGAGTTCGAGTTTCTTTGTGTTGGAAAATATCGATAAACAATGGAGTTATTATTAGTTAAAGAAAGTTGCTGCATGGCCAATTGATATAGGCGCTTCTGGCAACTAGGCTCATTTTAAAACAAACAAAAATTTACTTTTAGTCTAATAATAAAACCTTCGTATGATGGGATGATTTTTAAACAAATTTTAAATTACGACGGCAAGCGTTGGAAAAATAGGTCCGGTTTTTTTCCAAGACAACTTTAATAATTTGTTATTAACAAATGGATGAACACATTGAAAAATCATCCGGTCATACGACAGAAAATGTTATAAACTATGCTCTGTCTGAATTTGAAGTGAATCGGACGATTGGATTTTGAGACACGACCGATATCGTTTCCCAAAAAAGTTTCGAAACAAAACGCAAAAAAGGTACATCTGATCCTGATGATTTGACCCTCCACAAAGTTCGTCACGTCTCGGTTAACGGTTCGAATTTTTACACAATAATCGATACATTCCTGGCGCTTGGAACCCACCTAGAGGCATAGTTGAAGTTGGCATCGTTGGAATGCAACGAAAGTGCTTTTGAATATTGACATTGTATCATTTTTATGATGATACAAAATCTTTTTTGGAGCTTTACATTATTTACAAGATAAGTATCTTAAAAAATGGTTCAGAGACTTTTGTGGGCACAATCTACCGAAGTAAATGGAATCATCAGAAATATGAATTTTCATTGCATCTCAACGATGCAAACTTCAATCTCGTCGCAGAGCCACAACCCAAACAGACCCAAACAGGCACATGGACACACACACACACACACACACACACACACACGCGCGTCATCTTCATCAGACGATTTTACCCCCTTAAGAGAGCGGAGTACTCGAAGCTCCTTTCAATCCGCGTCTTGGAGCTGAGTAGCTGTATCAGGAATGCTGGTCCGGTGACAGTCTCAATCCTCTTTGCCATTGTCTGGCTAAGCCGCGAGTTTCACGGCATTCAAGCTGCTTTTATCTACTTGCTTGACTTTGCACTCGAGGAGCTCGTCATCAGTTCCTTTACCGTTGATTCTCCGGCTCTTCTTCCGTCTTGTACTGCAGCTCCTCCCTCGCTCCGTCCTCGCTCTCTTCATCTTTCCCTCTTTGCCACTCCGGAGAGACAAATAAGTCAATACCACTTGTGAAATGGAGAAGCAGCTTCGCGGCAAGACGAATGGAAAAGTCTCGACGTATATTTACAAGGAGCCGAGATTGAGTTCAAATGGCGTATGGTTGGCAACGGGTGTCGCCACTCGAAGAATGAGACGAAGACAATGCTAGGCCTGCGGCTTGGAAGCTGGCGGCAAAAAGACAAAGGGAACTGGCATTCTTCGTTATTGTGCAAGTGGCCAATTGCAACACAGGGCAGAGCTTCGCATCTGTTTTATTAAGTTTGGATGAAGGCGTTTTCAAATATTGTACACTTTGATGAAAAGACAGGGAGTTCGAATGATGGGAAATCGAGGGATGAAAAGGGAGATGGGAAAGTGCGAATGATTTGGAGAAATGGACCAATAGGAATTTGCAGTGTAGATATTATGATGCAATAAGTTGATTGAGTTAAAGTTGACGTGCATCGGTGCAGAAATTTGACTCGGGAAAAGGTACTGCCCCTGATCTGCCTTCCCTAGATAGTATCAGGCTCCGGTCGGGTCTTCCACCCTGGAATAGGTTCGCAATGTAACGGGTCTAAGGCTAGGTCCCGATCCGCCGTTCGCTTTCTGGGGAACTGATCAGAAACGAGCTGGAGAACAAGCGGTAAATGACCAGGAAAGGTGTAGGGAATACATCGGGACATAACCAGGAAGAAACGAGGATAGTAAAAATTACGTTTCAGTTCTTTTGGAATCCTTGAGGAGGTAAAATCGGGAGTGTATTCAATTCAGTATTTCGACAACATATTGGTGGTTGGTTATCAACTTGCTAAGGTAGTATATGAGTGTATACATACGCGCGCTCGCATTTCCTGATAGGCAAAGAGACAGAAAAACGTACACAGATCACTATCCGAGCGAAAAAGGCCTAGAGGGCAAAGGGTTATTCCGCAAGTATCGCAAAATCATAAGCGTAAGTACAGGCTGTAAGCATAGCACTGCTGTACGTGGTACAACTCATAGAACGAACTTTTATCCTCGTACGATGGTACCTTGCTTACGCGAAGCGCTTCGCTTGTAGCCACCTGGCGGATTGTTGGCGAAATACATTTAGGTAATGTCTTCTCGGCCAGAACATTGATATTTCCCAACATGGCGACAAGGCGTTCAAAAACCACGAAGAACGTGCTTTACTTTTTTGCTTCATAAAATAATTTGGCTATTCTTTATGCTCAAATAATTAGTTATCGTAATTCCGGTATTCACGATAAGCATTATTATCCTCGTCGATTATCATTGATGAAATAAATGCTGTTAATGATGAATTGAGCTACAACAGATGTATTAGTTTCATCCCAATCAATAATAAATAACTTTGATGAGCTGAAAAGCAAAGTAGCCTTTCTTTAGTTCTTAAAGACAGACTCCACTTTTCAGAACATGTCAATATTCTTGCCGGGTAGACATTACGTGAAGATGTACTTGCTCGCAATGTATCCCGGCCAGAAGATTGTAATTTCCAATCGTAGAGGGTAAGCCGTGAAAAAACGATTTTGCGATCTTCCCGGTTTGTTCCATGGGAGGGCCTGGTCAGGTAAATCAGACAAGGCAAGTCTAGTCAGGGCTGAACGAAAAGTTGGGAATGCCTGGACACATTACTGCACGGTCAGTTATATTTTCTTTCCGCGATGGCAATCGATCTCTGCATTTCCGTTGCAGTTGGAAATGATGGAAGCGTTCGTCGTTCGTTCGTTGACCGCAAATATTGAATTGTTGCAAGGGCAAAGGAATCTTGATCGTTGGAAAAAACTTGCACATTGCTGCATTATTTCATTTGGATCACAGAACGTTCTTCATGAGCAAGTGGTCTTCCAATATTAACATCAAGATGGAGGAAGCTTTGCGGGTGCAATTTAATGGGAAAGCAATGTACAACAAGTTGTACCATTTCTCCCAAAATCAACATTTTCACTTTTGAGAGATCTGTAAATTGAAAAGACAGCCTTTCGAAAATTCAAGTACCCTCGAGGGCAAAGCCGCCCAACGGTTTTGTCAATATTCAAGCCTGATGTGTATCAGGCTTGGATCGGACACGAGTTTGGTGAATGAATATGATAAATAATACTATTTCAAACGTCAAAAAAGAAGCGTAACATGGCTTTTTGAAAAATCTTACTTCCTTAAAATCTAAAATGTTGTATCAGTTTGTGAAAAATTCAAAAGGAATGTATTTTATATAACTCTGGATAAAAATGTATTCCTATGTCTCAACTTTGAGATAACTGCAGCATGAAAACCCTTAAAATTTGAAATCCCCAAAAATCCCTACCACCGATTTTCCCCGAATTAGAAGACACCTCGTACGATGTTCTCTAAAATTGTGAACATTCCAGAGCCAAAAAATATTTGCCTAAAAATCGAAACGCATCTACACCCAGGCATTTTTTTCTTGAAGTAGAACGAGCGGGCGCTCTTGATTTCTATAGATTTTGTTCAAATTTCAACCGGACATTTTTCATATCATCCCGAGTGGAAAACGTAACTTATCACCGCCTAGCCACAAGCTAGTAAAGTGATGTTTCGAATCGCCATTAGCTAGCCGTCTTAGCGATTGACTACCCAGCCTTGTAACGCTTTGGTCCTGTAGTAACTGAAAACAAAAAATTAGATGGTGACTAGATAGAAAGAAATATCCTAGGGCTGGATTGTATTTCTGACCTAGCTATGACGTAATTTTTTCAGCCAGCGACTGGGAACAAAAAATTAGGCGGCGATTAGATTAAAATAAATTTGCGGCTATATATGTATATTTTCGTGATTTTTTTAATAACATTATTTACATCATTGGACTCTTTTACGATATTCTTCGTTGTTCATTAATTAGGCTTATGATATTTGCGCTGTAAATATATTAATGGTTCAATTTTAAATTATCTCAGACAAACGCTTACGCCGTAACGTGGTTTCGACCCCGGAACCTTTGGGTCATGAGTTGTGACGTTGTCCACTGAGCCAATTTTACTTGTTTAATTTCTGAATTTGCTAATCTTCTACATATGTTACACTACACAATGTCAGATTATTGAAAAATGGGTGGATTAACAAATGTAAATAACATTATCGAATCAATGACTCAATTGCGTTCGCATTGAGAGCGATAATCGCATAGAATTACATAACCTTAAATTGTATTTGTCCGATCATTTATTCCGGCCAGTGCGGCCGCTGTTGGGAAGTGTTGGCTAGGTCATCGCTAGATACCGACTTGAGGATTTTATTCATTCGCAACGTGATCTGTAACTCAAGTTGCTTAACCAACCATGAGCCAGTCACTCGATGGAACTACACGTATTCACATAACCACACTTTGTCATTTGTGACCAAGATTGGCTGGGCAGTGAGTAGCCAAGGGGTGCACAGCAGCAGTTAGCTGGTTAGGTCATGGCGAGATACCTACTTGAGAATTTTTGCATTCGCAACGCCATCTGTAACTCAAGTTGCTTAGTCAGCCGTGAGCCAATCGCTAGATAGAACTACACGTAGTCACATAACCACACTTTATCATTCGTGACCAAGCTCGGCTGGGCCGTGACTAGCCAAGGGGTGCACAGCCGCATAGCTAGCTAGGCCATGACGAGAAACTTACTTGCAAGTAGGTATCTCGCCACGAGAATGCTTGCACTCGCAACGCCATCTGTAACTCAAGTTGCTTAGCCAGCCATGAGCCAATCGCTCGATGGAACTACATGTAGTCACATAACCACACTTTGTAATTTGTGACCAAGATCGGCTGGGCAGTGACTAGCCAAGGGGCGCATAGCCGCAGTTAGCTAGTGTTGGCTAGGTCATGCCGTCATGCCCACTTAAGAATTTTTTTCTTTTTCAAAGCCATCTAAAACTCAAGTAAGCTAGCCAGCCATGAGTCATTCGCTCGATAGAACTATACGTAGTCACATAACCTTATACTTTATCATTTGTGACCAAGATAAGCTGGGCAGTGACTAGACAAGGGCTAGATAACAAAACATTCACAATATTACTAGCTCATAGCGAGCCAACCATTGGTCAGTTCGTATGAGCTCAATTGGGCGAGCCAGTTACTAGGTCGTAACTCAGAGAGGCTAGAACAATTTCTACTCGGGATTCTGCATGTTTGAGTTAAATTTCAGAACAGTGGACTATTCATATTGGGAGATAATGGGTTTCAAAATTTCAACTTTTAACACTGCAGGGTCTGCATTGAAATTTAGACAGAGTAATTTTCCGTGAAAAATATTTGGCCCCTATAATAAGAAGAAATGTTGCAACACCGCATCGCTCCACGTATCCAATGACGTAAGTTTGCGCGGCATATTTAAATAATACTGCAAACAAACTTATATGTAGAAGTAACTTTTAATCGAATACATTTGTTAATTAGTTATGAATTAAACAACATTTTTATTCGTTGATGAAGATAAAATAAACAATATCAAATATTGATATTTATAACGCAAATTTTTTTTGTAATAAAAGTTTAAAACTCTAGGAACACGACAATTTTTTTTCTCGAAAAATTGAACAATACTGTTCTGCGGTATGCCACATGTTTTCTTATTATAGGGGACAAATATTTATTACCGGAAATTATTCTATCTTTACTGAAAGTTTTTAGCAAAACTGAATAGTAAAGGCAATCCAAACTTTTTTCACTCGTTCCCTAACTAGTTTTCTCTCTAAGAATAATTTTTTTTTTTTCAAAAGTATAAACACAATGGAATTGTACGACGACTTATGTGACCTGACTTTCGGTCAATGCAGACCCTGCAGTATTAAAAGTTTCAACTTCAAAACCTATTATCTCCCAATCTAAATAGTCGACTGTTCTCAAATTTCATTCAAACGTGCACAATGATATGAACAATGTCTGTTTAAAATTTGAACAAAATCTATAGAAATCAAGAGCGCGCGCTCGTTCCACCTTAACGCTGCTCGACGTTTCGCAACATTCTGAACGAATCCCCAATGCAACGGCTCAAAAAAACGCATAAAAAAACAGAATCTCCACCAGGAAGCCAAAAATGAATAAAGCTACGGCTTCACAATCGCGTTCGGTGAATTTCCAAAAATTGCCAGTGGTTGAGCCAAAACAAAGGGAAAATCTGAATAAATCATTGGCATTCGCATAATTTACGATATCGCGATAAATCGAACAGTCCTGCAATTGTCCAGCTCTATCCGCGGAATATGAGCGTGTGTATGGGAGTTTGAGAATGTATGCGATTGTGCAGGTGTAGATCGTAGTATGGCGCGCGCTCGTACACGTGGACGAAGCTCGGATTAAATTTGTGGCTGAGATCTCCCCAGGTCCCGCAGGTGCAACATATTTTGGTAGGGCTCTCGCGACACTATAACGATAAACTGTTTCGATCGAGGACACACCACATAAGCCGACCCCCCCCCCCTCACCCTCTCTCGCTGTTTCTCTTTTCCATACGTGTTCCATACATTGGGTCTGGGTGTATGTGTGCCATTGCTGTGAAACATTCAACCGTAATCTGGTGCACCGAATCAAAATTACACCACCTTAAATGTATCATTTAGCCTTGGGGCTATACGTGCAATTGTATTTATGTATGCGACCAGGTAGGAAATGAAAAAAATCGTCCCAGTTGTTGCGGGACAAGCGACCGCAAAATCCTGCTTGTTGGACAAATGGTATACGATTACCGCTCTCTCGTTTATCACATCCGGGGGTTCGGCGTTGATATCCCGACTAACGAGTCGTAATATGTTTTAACGCTCGTGCTAATATTTTGATTGACATTTGCATGGGTATATGTGATTTTTCGATTTACGCATTCTCTCTCTCTCTCTCTCTCTCTCTCTCTCTCTCTCTCTCTCTCTCTCTCTCTCTCTCTCTCTCTCTCTCTCTCTCTCTCTCTCTCTCTCTCTCTCTCTCTCTGATTTTGGTTTACTGTGATTACTCATACGCCATTCATATGAATAAAACACAAAATGAATCAAGCTCGTTGCCATTCATTTTGCATTGTCCGGTGCATGGGCAGGATGGGGCACTCGCCCTCCCTAGTTCACGTAGCCAAGCGAAAAATATATGAAAATAAAATTACATGATTTCAATATTGACATTTCAAAATCAGGACGAAATTAACACAGAATAGTATTGAAACTACGACTAAAAAAATTTACTTTCGAGCGTTTCAGATAAAACCATTTTAAACCGGCTTCAAATTGTTCGTCGGCTACGTATTTTTCAGGGTTCCGTACCCAAAGGGCAAAACGAAACCTTTTTTTATTTCAGATGATCCAGTGACGAGTTATGCGGTGCACCGCAATGTAACTCTTTTTTTTAGCCATCTGCGAAGATTTGCTGTCAATGGCTCATTTCTGGATAATTATTAATGAAAATTTTAGAGAATATTCTTCAAATGTCCTTTTATTATATATTAATTACATAAATCAGTGTATATTAACTGTGTCATCAAAAATATTATCGTAAATATGCTTTTTTTATAGCGAGTTAACCTTACTTAAGGCGTTACCCCCACTTGTAGCGCAAAAAAAGGCCTTTTTCATGATTTTTTTTAAAGAAAACTACAAAACTTTTTTAATCGATCAATATACCATCTTAAAGAACACATCTTGAAGAACTTTCAGTAATTTTTTTATTGAAAAATATTACATTGTTTAGTGGCAAATGGCCGTCAATGAAATAATGTTTTTATATACACGGTTTGCGGTGACCAACATTGCGGCGAAGTGGATCATCTGAAAAAAAAATGCGGATGGATTTAGTCAAATATAAGTATAAACTAGTCTTTAATCGAAGGATTTTAAAAAATATTCATTTTTCACAAAATGGCGGACAGTCAAAGTTAATGGTTCGATTTTAACGGAAAAAAACGGCCGTTTTTTGGCTATAAAACGGCCATTTTTTTCGAAAAAAAAATCGAACGATTAAAGACTACATTTTTATGTATTGAATAAGCCTGCAAAATTTCAAGAAGATCGGTTCATTAGTGTTCGAGTAATCTTGGTCACCGACTTCAGAAATGCCATTTTGAGAAAAACGCGTTTAAAGTTTCAATTTCAGTTTACACGAAGAAAATATTTTTTTTTTGTAAACTTACATAGAGTCATCTATTCCGGGCCCATACAGAAGTATGGGCCCGGATACTTATACTTCAAAAAAATGGAATAAAAAAAAACGTTTTTTTCTAAATCGCAAGTGGGGGCAACCCCTTAATGTCCTTAATGTCGCTCTGCTGTGAAAACGTGAAAGCGGAGCAGACTTTTTTTGCGTACCCTGCCATGTGGGGTGTCATGATTTAAAGCTCATGGAGTAGAGTACAAATTTTTTTTCATCTTAAAAAATAAAGGAAAGAATGTCCAAGTTGTCAGTTTTAGACAACTTTTGTTACGGGGTCTATCTGAAAACCTAAACTACTTAGGAATTTGGTATTTCTGTATATTATGTATCATAAACTCTATTTGAACGACAAATACTGAAAACGAGGGTTTATAATGTAGTATATACAATAATTTAGTGTATACATAATACAAACGCCGATTTATAATGTAGGATGTATAATAATTTAGTGAATACATAATACAAACGCCGATTCATAATGTAGTATATACAATAATTTATCGTATAGATAATACAATAAATTTGTAATGAAAATATACGAAATTATTGTTATTTAAATATTTACGATACTAAATTATTTATTTTTGCAATGGGTGCCAGCTAAAAACGAGAGATTGACGTCACGGAAGAAACGAGATGGCAAATTTAAAAAAGACTGTAGATCGTATATTTAATTTACTTTTCTTCGCCTCCTCTTTTTCCGCGAAAAATGTGACAATATTGGCAATTGGCTGGTACCGACTACAAAAACAAGTAATTTGGTATTGTAAATATTTAAATAACAATAATTTTATATATTTTCTGTATTAGCTTACAGCAGGAGTAGGCAAAGCTTTTTTTAGCTATCGACACTCCATATGGTTTCAGTTTAGTACGATCTAAGAACTAAGACAGAAAAAAGTATTACCTAATAGAATATCTAGTTTTAAAAATTAATTGGTCATATGTACGGAACCCTAATAGAGCGAGGCCCGACTCGCACTTGTTTTATGTATATACACACCGATAACGCCATGTTGGCTGGAACGATGTGATTTGTTGTTTCTTTGCTGTGTAGGGAAACACAGTGATGATGTGGTCCCTTGAAAATGTTATGCAAATCTGCCGAGTACGTTTTCCAAAAATCCGAAAAAAAAACTCGTAAACCTGGCATGTTTCTCAACATCTGGACCCGGGGCCGGGTTGAAATTCCGAACTTTGAATGCTGCAACGGTTTAAAATTCCGATTTTTAATGTTCCCAAATTCAAGATGGGGCGGGTTTGAAATTCCGAACTTTGAATGATTAGAACTCTCAAAACTCCGAAAGAATACTACCCCGAAAGATCAAAACTCCGAAAGAATTTTACATGAAAGACCCAAACTCCGAAAATCTGAATACCGTCACGATAATTCGGCTATGGAAGTTTTAAAAGTTTCAAAATTTTCAATAAATCGATGAATTATTTCAAGCATTTTTTTAGACAATGTTATACTTTCTACATCATCTACAGTCAACTGTGTGGACTTTTGCTGGCATGATCTTGACATGGGGGCCGGGTTGAAATTCCGAACTTCGAATGACCCGACGATTTGAAATTCCAAAATTTAATGTTCCGAAATTACAAGGTTCGTCAAGATCATGCCAGCGAAAGTCTACACAGTTGAGTGTAAGTGATGTAGAACATATAACATTGTCTGGACAAATTTCAAAAATGACGTAAAATCACTTATTAAGGCCTTAGGCCACAGTAACGGATATAAAATCATGTGCGAATTTAACAATTTTTTTTGTATGAAAAAGTGATTCACTCATAAAATTAACCACACATTTTTTTTCGACGTACAAAATGGCCGACTACTAATATTTTATTTTGTTATCGTTTTTTTATTTTGTTATCCACAATTTTTTACCTAGAACAAAGAACAAAAATTCTCGTCAATCTACATTAGAATACCTAGAAAAGTACGTACGGAATTAAAAAAATATTGTTTTATTCAAATGTTGTAGGTATTTGACATGAATTTTCAGTGAAAAATTTCGTTATAACTGCTCATAAACTGCTCATAAAATGAAAAGTTTTCGATTAATCAGAAATTCCGTACGTACTTCTCTGCGAAATGCAATTAGGAATATAACTTTTAAATTTGAAGTAAATCGAGTGAAAATTGTTGAAGTTATTTGGAAAAAAACTGTTTCGAGAAGTTCCGAGTAGTCGGCCATTTTGTACATCGAAAAAAAAATTATTTTCTAACAGCTTGATATTCACACTAAATAGCTGTGTAATTAATTTTATGAGTGAATCACTTTTTCATACGAAAAAATTGTTAAATTCGCACATGATTTTATACCCGTTACTGTGGCGTAAGGCCTTAAAAAAAATTCTTGAAATAATTCGGCGATTTATTAAAAAAATTTGCAACTTTAAAATTTCCATAGCCGAATTATTTTGACGGTGTTCAGATTTTCGGAGTTTTGGTCTTTCGTGTAAAATTCTTTCGGAGTTTTGATCTTTCGGGGTCGTATCTTTCGGAGTTTTGAGCGTTCTGATCATTCGAAGTTCGGAATTCCAACCCGGCCCCGACACCGATCAACGGGATATGCGCGTGGCGCGACCGGTCTGTCCTACAGAATTCTGGCCCAGGATCCAGTCAATCGAAATGTCATAAATGTTCTGAGTGACAAACAAGTCAGTCAATAGAATATGCCAATTTCATAGGCTCGATTTAGTTAAGTAAAATGTAGTTAAGTAGTTTGGTAATTTGACTGTGAAGGTTTTGTTAGGAAGAGGACAGTACTTGCTGAGCAATTTAACAAATGGCGTTAGTCGTACCTGTGTATCAAATTAATCTCCTAAAATGAAATCCATGAGGACCCAAAAATTCTAAAAACCATGGCAACAAAATCGTGTATACGGCAAAACATTAACCCGAATGTTCACATTTTACTAATTGTCCCAAAATATTTATTATTTTGTTCTTAGGATTGCCAAAGTGTAAATTTGTACTGTCAACGAAGTGAGCTCAGACCTGCTATGCCAGGATAGGGAAACGCTTCAGACGAGCGAAGTGGCCGCGAAATTTTTGTAGGTACGGCATACGGTTTCGACATGATTGGAGTCGTTCACAGTCTTTAGAAACATTATTTGATAAGTACTTTATATCGCTTTCCTCACTTTGCCCCCCCCCCCCCCCCCCCCTCCACCCCTGAAGCAAGTCCTGGCAACGTCTCTGGTCCGGTGTGTACTTTTTTCACGACTACTATATACATATAGGATACTATATATAAAAACATTCAAATAATATAATTTTCGATGTATCAGGTAAAAAAAGGCGATGATTTTTATTTCATACATCTATGGCTTAAAAAATATACATTAAAAAAAGTATAAATTATTTGTGTACACAAGAATGAGATATCAATTTTTTGCACCTCCTATATTGTTTATATTGCCTAGTTGTAAAAGTCGAAAAATCATCTTTTTCAAAACCGATATGTTTTGACAGTATATGATCTTATAAATGTTTCCTGAAAACCTCAAAGTGATCTGATCAAAATTGACAGATCTATAGGCTGTTATGTTGATATCCGTCGGAACGCTCGGAGCGTCGTTCGAAACTTTAAACCTTTTGTTTCTCGAAAGTACGTTTTCACAGTCGGTGAGCAAAATATCTCAAAAACTACTGCATCGATATTTCTGAAATTTTCAGGACTTTTTCTAGATGTAAAAATATAGTATTTGATCGAAGGATTTTTTCCGATGTATACTTTCCATTTGATGAACGAAAAATGCCAATTTATCTCGCGAAAATCAAGACTCACTTTAAACACGCGTCGTTTTTTTTTAATTTTACATTTCGGTAATACCTTTGATTCATTACAGGATAAATTAATATACCAACAAAATCTGTTTGATTTTTTGATATTAGATAACCTCGTTCAGAAGAGCATTGTCCACCGCAAAAAATGTTTCCGAGAGGTGCTTATTCCCGACCATCGGTTGTAAATCGGTTAAACTTAAATATTTCTACACAAAAAAATTACAGAACGTCCTTCAGACGATACTTCTTCAAATGCCCAATTTTCGTCAAAATTCGTCATCACGATTATCCGAAAAAAATCCTAAAAATGAGCTCTTTTATGAATATGAGCTCTTAGAATATGAATTTTCACTGAAGGTAGATTGTTACATACTGAAAGTAACCCCAATAAAATGTTGCCCCGCAACTTGTCCCAACCCCAAGAAATAGGGGTTGAAAACTTAAAAATCGCCGTATCTCGATAACTAATAGCCCGATCAAAAAAGGTTTCAAACAAAAGTTGTTTGGAATAATAAAATTGCTATAAAGTTATTCAACGTCCAACCCCCTATCTTTGAAAAGTCAAAGATTGGGGGTTGTGGTCAGTGGTCCTCTCGTATTTTGTGCCGCTATTTTCAAAGATAGAGTATTGGACGTCAGACAACTTTATACGTATTTTATTATTCCAAACAACTTTTGTTTGAAACATTTTTTGATCGTGCTATTAATCATCGAGATACAGCGATTTTTAAGCTTTCAACCCTTATGTCTTAGGGTTAGGGCTAATCGAGAGGCAACATTTCATTGGGGTTACTTTCAGCGTGCAACTATCTACCGTCACTCAAAAATTCGTATTGTCCGCTAAAAAGTGCTGGGTTTTTGTCTCTTTTACCGAACTACTGTTACAACTAGGCAAATCCCGTCAATCCATCGAATTGCGAACGGGAATTCCAACCGAATTTAAAAAAGAATGAAAAAGCCGATAATCTGAGTTCCAGTCACGAGAACCACGACGTTTTAAAATCTGTCAACTCGGCACGACGTGAGTCAAATCGAAATCGCCCCAGAAAGGGATTATAACGCAAATCCGAGAGAATTAAAGTGAAGAATTCGCTCGTCGGCAAACCACCGGTGAATACACGAGGATATGAAAAGATGAAGACAAAAAGTGGCCGAGATGGAGGAAAAGATGCGAGGGAAATGCTGGGACGCAGGACACGGTGAAATTTCATTGCTAAGGTGAATACAAGATTTGTGGGTGAAGAGGGTATGTGAACGCGTGACAAAGTGTCAGCGTATACATACGTTTGCGGACTGACAAAACATAAGTCGCAGTTAAAAACCGCGTACACCTTGGCGACCTTAGGTACATGCATTTTTGGAAAAATTACAGACTCAAGTACTCCGTTGTGCTTATCCAATCGTGCCTTCGTAAGATTTCCCAAGGGTCATATGGCTCATCCGCGTTTACGTATAACTGTCCCCTTGGATGTATGTGCGAAAGAGAGAGAGAGAGAGAGAGAGAGAGAGAGAGAGAGAGAGAGAGAGAGAGAGAGAGAGCCATAAGCCCTCAGGTTGCTTCGTCCTCGTGAGTGGTGGGCAAGCGACCACCCTGGGATTCCCTATATAGGGCAACTAGGATTCTAGGGGTATAAAAGTATAACCGGACCAGACGTAAGAACGGTCCAAGGGGTAGTTTCTTTCTATTTATTTTTTTGTTTTTGTTTTTTTTTCAAAGATCATCCACGTTTCGACGACACCGATGTTCCCGCTCTGTGTGTATGTTGGGTATTATTTCCCAGGTGGCATCGTAACGCGATTTTCATCCTTCTCATATTCTCTAAAAGACCAGGAGCCTTGCGTCGTCTGTGCGACAATGAAATCCTCGAGGCCAATTTTCGATGGGATCCTGATGGATTGGAATGGATTCCCCCTCCCCCCGTTTGAAAACATCGAAGACCTCGAAGGAGGCAGAGAAAAAACCATGGAAATTCGGAGAGAACGAATTGTTGGATTATTCGGAAATTAAACTTCTGGAGCAAAACGAAACTATTTTTCGAAAGTTGAAGTAAAAAAATGGAGTCATTGCCTCTCGTTCAAATTGTACTAAAAATTGCTTAAAATTTTCAATTGTTTCAAAAATGTATATTAAAAAAAATATAGCCCCTCGTTTACAACTTTCAAACAAATAATGTTCTCTCGCATGATTTATTTTTCCTGTTGAGGTCCGTCGATTGCCACTGAAATAAAGCCGGAATTGTTAGCAAGGTAGAAATAAGGTGCGACGACCGGAAATGACGTTTCTCCTCTGATCGCCGTCCTCGCAATTATTCCTCGCCGTACAGTCGCACAACGCGACAACCTACGTTTTAATTTCTCACGAACGAACGAGAAAATATTTACGAAGTTAAAGAGGATTGTGCAGAGCTTGGTGTGATGCGAGCTGAGAGAAAGTTTCCAACGCTTTGCCTCGTGAGAAAGCGAAGACGAAGAAGAAGCCTGGGAAAAATTCTTTTCACGCTCTTACGCACGATTCACCTTTCTTTGCGTTTTTTTTTCTTGTCTCTCTTTTTTATTCGCAGTTTACAGTCTTTGCGCTTTTCCGCCCCTCCGTTCGCGCGTTCAACCCTCTTCGCCGAGTCTACTGACGAAAGTGAATTACATGTTTTGAGCGAAGCTCACGAGCGCCAGGCCACAGAAATAGAATGAAAAAAGGGAGATGTTCTTTCTTGGTTGCAGTGGAAAAATTTCCGCCGCTGTATATGGATATTAATATATATATATATATACATATATACATACATATATATATATATGTATGTATGTATATGTGTATAATATTATATAGTTGGCTTGAAAGGACGATGAGGAGAAAAACTTTTCCATTTTAAATAAGAATAAATTCAAATTCCAATGCTCGTGAAGAAGCACCTGGTGTGAGGCCGGGGAGTGAACTGGAGAGAGGGAGAAAAAAAACTTACCCTTATAGTCGTAGCTTTCAGGGATGAAAGAGCGTGCTGGTGTGCCGAAATGTGCTGTGTCACGTTCGGTGAGGAGAAATGGTAGAGAGAGTATTAGAAAAAGAGAGAGAGAGAGAGAGAGCGAGAGCGAGAGCGAGAGAGAGAGAGAGAGAGAGAGAGAGAGAGAGAGAGAGAGAGAGAGAGAGAACAAGAGAGAGAGAAATAATTCGGAGGTAAAAGAAGCTGATAACAACCCCAAGGCTCGTAGAAAATCTCACACAGAGCCTGGAAGTCTCGCTCACTCGTCTTTCGTACCCGCCATATGGATTTCACAGTTTGCTGCCAACACTCCAACTCACCTCTGGGGCGGATTCCGCAACGTTTAGTTATCTTCTTTGCTCTTCTGTGTGTTTTTTTTTTCCTTTTTTTACCGTCCTACTTGGGCGCCGTTTAACTTCGAAGGCACCGCATGATTTTGCTTGTGCCACGTTGATGTTCGCTACCTGGCGACTGTTTTGATGATATGCGTCTTCGGGGTAGGCCATGCCGAGACTTTGTAGTGAAAAAGATTCGTGCTATGTAATTGTAGGTTTGTCCAAAACGTAGAGTAAGACGTACGACGAGTTTGAAAAAATGTTCATTTTTTCGACCATAAATTTCATTCATGAAAAGTGATATATTTTTTATGATTTTCAATGAATAAAAAAAGCGCTCATACATGACTGTTAAGGGGCTATACCAGTGTGAAAAGCTTCAGCCTCTCAGCAGGCATTATTCGAGGAAGAGGAGGGTCCATTGTATGGGCCAGGTGTAGCTGATCAGCAGTTTTTATGGTAAATATAATATTCTCTTGCAAAAATCGATAGTTAAATCATTAAACGCGTTTTTCTCGAAATGAGATTTTTCAAATATGCTGATATTGTAACTCAAAGAGCAATTATCCGATTGACTTGAAATTTGAACTGAGTACTCTTGAATATATTTACTCTACAACGACGTAGTATATTTTTGATTGGATGAAAATTGACGATTTGGCATTGAAAAAAACGACCATTTTATAGGCAAGAAAACAGGCTTTTTTCATAACTACGCTATTTTGTTAGATTTTGATATTTTTCGAAAATCCTACGTGATTGTACAGGAAATACCTTCCAGTTTGACGACATTCTTTCCTTTTTCGGTTTCAGCTACTCAATCCGCCGGAATCATGTCGGCAGTGGAGGAACTTTTTTTTTGGCGCCTCCGAAGGTAGCGCATACGAAGGGGACCCATAAGTTCCGGGAATTACGCTGTGGTGGGGAGGGAGAGTGGGGGAACCCATTCTTTGACCACATGTCCGTTAGTGTCACGCCACCTGCGTCAGTGTGCAAAGTTGTGTCGCTGTGAGTGCATCGGTTCGGTTGTAAGATTTTTTTAGTAAAACAACTGTTTACATTTCGGCGAAAACGTAATGGCAGATTGTCAAGAACAACGCGCGGCTGTGAAATTTTGTTTCCTGTTGGGGAAATCAGTCGCGGAAACTATTGTAATGCTTAAGACTGCTTATGGGGATGCTGCCTTAAGTAAAACCAGAGTTTACGATTGGTTTTCACGTTTTAAAAATGGAGAAATGTCTATTGAAGACCAACCTCGTTTAGGACGCCCCTCAACGTCAAGAACTGATGAAAACGTCGACAAAATCAATGCCCTCGTTCGTGAAGACTGTCGCCGAAGCATTGATCAACTCTGTGAGATGTCGGGAATGTCATGGAGTTCAATTCAGAGAATTTTATCCGAAGATTTGCACATGAGAAGGGTTGCAGCCAAATTGGTTCTTCCATCATGACAACGCGCCGGCCCACACCGCCCTTTCCGTGAAGCAATTTTTGACCAAAAACGCCATGACACCGATTGTTCACCCCCCATACTCACCGGATCTAGCCCCCTGTGATTTCGTTTTGTTCCCCAGACTCAAAAGGAATATGAAAGGAAAGCGTTTTGCCACTGTGGAGGAGGTGAAACAAAAATCGCTGGAAGGCTTAAAGGACATCCCGATGAGTGAATTTAAAAACTGTTTTGAACAATGGAAGAATCGTTTGGAGAAGTGCGTTGTGGTCAATGGCGAATACTTTGAAGGTGATCAAAATTTGGTGTAAAAATATTGAGAAATAAAGAAGTTATGACGAAATTCCCGTTTTTTTTGGGTCCCCCCTCGTAAGTCGCTTGGATCTCAATATTTTTCCATGAAAAAATTATGTAATATACTACTAGAGTACTTTTGTTCAAAATTTCGAGTCGATTGGACAACAATTTTTTGAGTTCTGCTGTATACCGATTTCGAAAACATGCTTTTGAGAAAAACGAGTTTGAAGTTTTCAAAAATCGCTCGAAAAGCACTTTGGCAGTGCTTTTTCAGCTATAAACGAATATGCATGATATTTTTGAAAGTTCAAAGGTTTTTAAAAAAGTTTTTCCAAAAAAACGATTTTTCGAACATTTTCCAGTGGTGTTCTCCCTTAAAGAAGGGATGCTCTGTAAACTGTCCACAAGTAGGGTTTTTCCGTAATCGTATCGGCACGATCCAAAAACAATTTTATGCTTGATTCAAGTAGGCTTGATTCCGTTTGCGATTCGAGAACTTTGAGTCGCAATGTCATAAATTCGGCAGGTAATAAATTGAGTCCGCGACGATTCCGTTCCATGGTGAATACTTTCAATTTTTACTTTCTCGCAAGTACGTCCTAGAGAATGAGCCTGCTACAATTAGCAACGATATTCCTAGATCGTTCTGGGAGTACAATTAGGTCTCCGCCATTAAAAAAAAATAAAATTGGGCATTTATTGTCCCAAAACGGTACTTTATGTTTTATTCAAAGTATTGTCCATCGCTAGCCACTACTTTTTCCCATCTTTCTGGCAGCCATATGGAAACCGCGTCGGAAGAACGCTTCAACTTTTGAGGCTATCCACAAATCAACCCACTTTTTATCTTCATATGATGTGAAGTGCTGCTCAGACAGGCCGTGCGTCATCGATCGACATAAATGATAGTCAGAGGGAGCAATGTCTGGTGAATATGGCGGCTGGGGTAAAACTTCCCAATTGAGTGTTATGAGTGACCCTTTCGCTTATGCCTGGCAAGCAGCATTTCACATCCCATATAGGGTCGCCTGTCGTTACAAAAATGCCAGCATTCAGCCATTAAACGGTTTGCTGATAATCCGCCGATAATTCGTCGACCAGCATTGGGGTTCCAATTCGTAGGCGGATGAACGGCTTTCCAGATTTATGCCAGCCATTGACGGGCCAATACCATCGCACCGATAATATGGCGATCAGCATTGGGGTATCGTAGGCGGATGAACGGCTTTCCAGATTTATGCCAGCCATTGGCGGGCCAATACCATCGCACCGATAATATGGCGATCAGCATTGGGGTATCGTAGGCGGATGAACGGCTTGCCAGATCTATTCCAGCCATTGATGGTGTGTTTTTGGGCATTTTGCAAACGCAGGTCGTTAAACTGCAATACGTAAAATCAAGGGATAAGGTTTCGAAAAGCTTATCCCACTGATGAAGCTGAAATCTTGCACACACCTTCTTTTCAATATATTAAGAGAACCTTTAACAGGATATTGGCGACTAGCAATAGTTTTCGATATACCGTATGTTGAAAGTTGTTTATTGTACTGCGCTTCTACTATATTAAATAAACCCAAACAAACCCATCCCACATGGCATATGCCCGTACGGGCGAGCACTGTTTGCCAGGAAGCAGCGAGGGCGGAGGAGTGGGGGGTATCATTCGGATATGTAGATATACTCGTATGGCGTGAGGTAATAAACTTTACAATGCGATATATCGAAAACTATTGCTAGTCGTCAAAAATCCGTCAAGGGTTTCCTCTTAGGATAATGAGAGCAAGTTTGGTGCAAAATTTCAGCTCGATCAGAGGAGTATGCTTTTCGGAACTTCACCCAAAACCAGGAAGTTATTTTCACAGCCTAAATGGACCAAAACAATTGTCGGTAAACTTTAATGTCACGAATAAAATTATCGGCATAAAAGTAAGGAACGAACAAACGATGGATTCTGTAAGTGTTAGGATGGCGAAGTGGGTAGGGCGCTCGACACTACAACGAAAGACGTAGGTTCGATCCCGATGATAGGTAAAAACTTGAACAATGCAGAAAGCGTTTTTAATGCAATTATTCTACGTACATGGACATAAGTAAAGCATAAGAAAACAAAAAAGATACTACTAGAATTTTGATATTCATAATTTGTAAATTTTTTGTTTTTCATTTCCGGCAGAATATCCGGCAGCCGTTGCTGGGCCAATATGGGCGTATGATATTTGGCCAAGTCTTAACAGCCGTTCATGGTTTACCATTAACAACCATGCATGGTGCGGATCTGGCCCGTTTATGTAGCCATTACCACGCCATCGTTTTTTCTCTGGCAACCAGTCGTGGGCCATTACTGTGCCGATTGTAAAACCCTATTTGGGATGTGCAAAATCAGCGTCCAACGTTTCTCGGCTTCGGTTCATATGGAACCCAATTTCCTTGCTTTGAATCATTCCCAACGATTTTAAACTATATGAAATTGCTCGTTGAGTCACTCCTAATGTAAGTACAAGTTCTTCTTGCGTTTGGCACGAATCTCCCTCCAATAATGCTTCCAATGCCGCGTTTTCGTACACTTTCGGCCCTCCGCTACGTTCTTTGTCTTCGACGTCAAACTCACCGTTCTTAAACTTTTGAAACCACTCACGACAACTTCTCTCACTCAAAGCAGCCTCGCCATATACTTCTACAAGCAATCGATGCGCCTCAGCTGCAGATTTCTTCAATCTAAAGAAGTAAATCAAAAGTTCCCGCAAATGACGCGAATTCGGCTCAAAACTCGACGTTTTCGCCCGAAAAAAGTTAGTTGATGCTGATACAAAATCGCTAACATTTCAAGGTTATGCTCTTACCAGATGTCCAACCCTACGCTATGACGTTTTACATCTGACAATTTCAACCATAACCTCCTGGCGGGGCCATCTTTTGTCAAACGGCGGAGACTTATTTGTACCCCCAATACTTTTCGAATATTTTTCAAAATGTACTTATCTTCGTACGGAATTAAAGGTGTTGCAATCAGCAAAAGTAATCAGGGAGTACGATTCAGGCAAGTATACCTTGCCATTTTCTCATGTCCAGTGGACCACCTCCGTGGTGATCCCATCTCCGCTTGAGACCACGTAGAAATCGCAGCTGCTCCCTTCCGGCCGTCATTCTCCACACAGGGATGGTTTTTGTCGCTCCCTGGACGCGTCGAGAAAAAAATTCGTAGAGATTTCAGCTCACGAGCTCACCCCGTGAGCAGGGATGAGGAAGAGAAAGCGTTTGTTCTCTGCCTCTCGTTCTCTTCCGCTCTCCAGTAGCCTGCATCGGCAAAAAGATGGTTGTTTTCCTGTGACGATCGATCAATCGAGGGCAGGGTGTGGAGAACGAGGTCAGTGGTGAACGACACGAGCACAAGGCCGAAAAAAAGAGTACACGAGACGGAGAATGGAGCGGTAGTTGAGGGGATGAGGTCGCGTTCAGCCAGGGCGAAAAGGGTTTCGTGGTCGGCAATATCGACACTGGAAGTCTGATCAAACGAGTGCAACTATTTGGAAGCTGGGACGTGGGCGTTTCTATCGGGACTTCCGGCTAAAGCTTGTTGATCTGTCAGCAGCCGGAAGCAACGATCCTGCAAACTTTTCATCACGCTCCAAATGAGGTTGGTTCATTTCTCATTGCTCGTGTCCCAACAGTACCATAAGCCCATTCGTCCCTTTCATTCGTCACAGGTACCCAATCCACCGTGATGTAGAAAGCGGATTTCTGAAGACTCGTACGAATGCTGATGACACACCAATTGATTTCAATTATCGTAGATGTAATGAAGCTTATCAATGACCATTCTCTTGTCCCCATGGGGCCTGGAATTCCTGCAATCGATAAAGAGCTCTTACCGTCCTCCAAAATGATGGCTGGAGCTTCGTTCCATTCTAGTTACGGCTAATCCAAGTGGCTCAAAACTACATCTCTCTCTTTCTCTCGACTTCCTCTCTCCTGGTCTTCCACCGTTTAGCCGGTACTTCAGAACGTGTTTGAATCGCTCGCTGATGCATCCATCCTACCTCGTTTCCTTACAGATTGTCATCTCAAGCAGATACTCTTGAATACATATACATATATGTATATATATTAAGGGTATTCGAGGGTTTCTAGTAACGCCACGACCACAAACGAAGCAATCGAGCTTCTCTCATGTTCTCACTGGTCCGCGAAATTCTAAGATCCATTTCCATCCAAACCCCTCGAGTAGATTTCACGCAACCAAGAGCAATTGGATCATTCATTTTTGCCTGCACGAATATTTCGTTTTGGTCGCTCAACATTTCGTATGTCATTTGTTTCGAGCCTGCAAGACTTTTATCCATGGAAGGAAATAATGAACCGATCGCATGTATGTTTGTGCTTTCCTACAGCTGTCAGCTCTTGCAGTGAGTGTTAAGTGCGGAAAGGACAAATGTCCAACATAATTTGTGTACACGATAGGTAAGACACATATACATCTTCTCTCTCTCTCTCTCTCCCTCTCTCTCTCTCTCTCTCTCTCTCTCTCTCTCTCTCTCTTTCTCTCTCTCTTCTCTCCCTTGACCAGGAATAATGATTACGACTACGGCAAATCCTTCGGTTCCTTCCCTCATACATATTGATGGGAGGCAGAGAAGCTGGAATATAACCGAGCTAGCCGGAGTTAACGGGTCTGCATAAGCTTGGGGCCCAAAAAATTGGTCGATTTTCAATATTTTTTTCCGATGAGAGTATCCGGATGACAAGGTCAGGACTTGACACGTAATTAATATATAGTCTTGCGAAGGTTAAGTTTTTTTTTAATTAAAAAATATCGATAAACAATGAAGTTATTATTTTTTGAACAATGCCACCGTTGCTGGTCGGCCAATCGGTGCGGTGGTTCTGACAACTAGAGTCATCTGGAATGGAAAGTTAACAAAGGTACTTTAAGTATAATAATAAAACTTTCGTATGACCGGATACTTTTTGGAAATTTGATTACAAAAATGGCAAGTTGTAGAAAAAATAGTTCGATTTTCAATTTTAAAAAAGCAACTTGCGTTATTTATTATTAACAAATGGATAAACGTGTAAAATAATCATTCAGTCATACGACAGCAATTGTTATAAACTACGCTTGGCCCGAATTTGAAGGGAACCGGACGCACAGATTTTGAGATACGGCTGACACCGTTTTATAAAACAGTTTCGAGATGAACGCACAGAAAAGGGTATTATAAAAATCTTCATAACTCGGTAAGTTTTTAGAATTTCAACAAAATCTTTGTTGGAAATTGAAGTTAAGACCTCGGGCTATAAACCTACGCAACGAAAAGTTGTACTTTTGAGATTTCAAGCTTGAGCAGATTCCTTAAGGCGGGACACACATTGAGATAGGACAAAAATATGCAATATTGAGGGATTTTTAAAACTAAGAAACAATCATTCTACAATTATCAAACTTTAGGTATACTTTAATAGTACATTTAAGTATACAAAACAATTTTTTTTATTAATTCATTATGAAAACGGCGGAGCTGTGGCAGAGTGTTACAGCAACGTCGCCGCGGGAGTTGCGAATCGGCGTGCAGTCTCGCTTCCCGTAGACTTTGATTTGCAAAAAAGTTTACACATTTTTCCAGTTAGAAGATGTATAGTTTCTATGTGACGGTAATTAAAATAAAGAAAATGCAAACTTAAGAAAATGGCGCGCATTTTCAACAAAAAATATCAACATTTCACGCAACATTTCTGTAAAATGTGGATTGAAAAAGTAATTTTTGTCCAATTTTTCGAAAACAATTCCCGTCAAGTAGAAGGCACCAATATTATCAATATTTCTACCAAGTTTCAACTCAATCGGCTTAATGATTTTTGAGCAATCCTGCACGCCAATTTCGATAATGCAGTTTTGAGAAAAACGCGTTTGAAGTTCACGCCCGCTCCGAATCCGAACGATGAGGCACAGCATTGACGGGCTATTACGTTTGAAGTTTTTCGAATTTCGCTTTGAAACTTTGGTTAAATATTCCAAATGTACAGTTCTATCGTTTAACGAAAAAAAAGAAATTGATTTTTTGATCGTTGTAAATGCATATGCCGCCTTAAGGCCTTAGGCCGCAGTAACGGGTATAAAATCATGTGCGAATTCAACAATTCTTTTTCGTATGGAAAAGTGATTCACTCATAAAATTAATTGCACATCTATTTAGTATGAATATCAAGCTGTTAGAATATATATATATATATATATATATATATATATATATATATATATATATATATATATATATATATTCGATGTACAAAATGGCCGACTACTAATATTTTCTTTTGTCATCTTTTTTTAGGCGCTCCGCGGCGTGACATTTAGCATCCACAATTTTTTATCTAGAGCAAAAAACAAAAATTCTCGTCAATCTACATTGGAATACCTAGAGAAGTACGTACGGAATTTAAAAAAATATTGTTTTATTCAAAAGTTGTAGGTATTTGAACTTAAGAAATGAATTTTCAGTGAAAATTTTCGTTATAACTGCTCATAAAATGAAAAGTTTTCGATTAATCAGAAATTCCGTGCGTACTTCTCTGCGAAATGCAATTAGGAACATAACTTTTAAATTTGAAGTAAATCGAGTGAAAATTGTTGAAGTTATTTGTCATGCCAATTGGAAAAAATCTGTTTCGAGAAGTTTCGAGTAGTCGGCCATTTTGTACATCATCATTCATACTAAATACGTGTGTAATTAATTTTATGAGTGAATCACTTTTTCATACGAAAAAAAAATGGTTGAATTCGCACATGATTTTATACTCGTTACTGCGGCCTAAGGCCTTAAACAAAGACGCATATGCCACAGATGACATGACGTGGATACCTGTCTGCTCCCTTTTCTAACTTTGCAGTCTGCTCTGGCCCTCTCGCTTCCCTTTTCCCGTTTCTTTCTGTCCGCCTCTCTCTCTCTCTCTCTCTCTCTCTCTCTCTCTCTCTCTCTCTCTCTCTCTCTCTCTCTCTCTCTCTCTCTCCCTCTCTCTCTCTCTTGATGTCCCATCTTGCTTGTTGGGAAATTTCGGCGAAATCGTTCCGAAAATTGCAAGGAAATTCCTTCCTGGAAGCCGCTGGAAAATACGAGGAACATGGGTATGTATAGAATTCGGTAAGGAAGGAGGGCAGGTCCTCATACTCGGCTGCGTTTGCTCACGCTGTCGTAAAACAGAATACAGTAATTATACAGGTGTATATAAAGACACACGAATGGTACAAACATACACATATGTACAAAGGTACTATATATAATCGTGAAAGGGTCCAAGCAAAAAGGGCTTATCATATAGATGGTGTTACAAATCAAATTTTGCGGGTACGCCTTCCTGCCTCTCGGGGCACAATGCGGCTCAGTATTCTCCTCTGGACTGAGTTGGACTCGTATTTCCTAGGTTAAATGATATCCAGCAGGGAACCAAGTTATGAACTGAGTTGCGCAGCAACGGTAAAAACAGGTCGTGCCTACAATAAAGATTCCATAAATTGAATTACGACACGTAACTCCGTTCAAGCGATCTGCATGAGCTTGAAATTTCAAAAATACGATTTTTTGTATTGCACAGTTTTATAGCCTAGGGTCTTAACTTTAAATTATAACAAAGATTTTTTATACATTAGAAAAATTGACCGAGTTATGAAGATTTTTGTAAAGGGTCAGCCCACTGCACCACGGCGAAACGCCCCGCTGCGATTTGCCCTTTTATCTTTTGCGTTTTTCTCGAACATGATGTTTAATGAAACGATGTACGTGGTATCTCACGATCTATTCGTCCGATTCATTTTAAAGTTGTTATGGGGTCAAGTCAACATGTTACCACCGAGCGTAAATTTTTTCTGGACCTTTGTAACCTCTTTGCTGATCATCCTGTGCAGTTTGAATACGATCCACAGTACCGTTTTTTAGAAAAAAAATGGGCAACTCGACGTATTTCGTGGGCTAATTACATTACGCTTATGGCAAACTTCCGATCATTTTTCAGTGCATTATTAACATCTGAAAAGTGAATGTTACCACGGAGCTGAAAAAATAGGTACGGTTCTACTAATTATCGGACTAACCCTTGGTACCGTGAAAATGAGGATTCACAGTACCGTTATAAAATGATTAATGTTTTTGATAGCGAATTTGTGCGAAAATCAAGCACATAAAATATTAGACTGTGCAATCATGGCAACGTCGTAAACGGCACAAATGCTACCTATCTTATCGGTATTCGGTAATTATGCCCGGGAACCTCAAACTACTCGGTCAGGATAATTAACAACGAATATTATTGGTGCTTATTCTCTTAATTAGTAATAATTACTTAATATTAATTTAATAACTATGTTCAAAAATTATACATTTCTAGACATTTCTAGGCAAAGACAAAATAACGCAGATTTTTTTTCATACAGACATTTTTTTTTAGAATTTCGCAAAATTATTAAAGTTTTTTATTTCTTTGAGATTATAGACATCTTTAGTACACACTTTTTCTTTCTAGCGGAACTTTTTTACTCGAACCGATTTTCATTTTTGACAGCTCCTTGGGCCGATATTGCGGTTACGAAGGGGTCGCGTATGTCTCTAGCTTCGCGACACTTCTGCCAACCTGGGCATTATGACATACCACGATTTACGATGTTGCCAATTCGTTTCACGTTAGTTGAGCGAGAAATAGTTATAGAAAATAATTATACGAAGTAATGGAAATACTTAAGGGGAGGGTAGGGGTTTGCACTTTTGAAAAATCGATTTTTTTGTCTTTTCTTGTAGTTAAACATTTCAAAAATATAATCCCAAAATTTCAAGTCAATCAGAGCAAAACTCTCGAAGTTATTGACTATTTCGTCCCGATCCTCTAACACTGTAGCTCCGACTTCTCTGAACTTCAAACGCGTTTTTCTCGAAACCACTTTATCAAAGTCCGTGTTCACTGCCATTTGAAAACTACATGACCGATTTATTTCAAACTTGGTACACACTTTCTACATATTAAATACCTCCCCCAACGGTTAGTTTGAGATTTTTTTATACATTGAGGGGGTTTTCCACCCCCAAAATGGCGGAATTATTCGTGAAAAATAGGACTTTTCAATTTACATGACCACCAAAAATTTAGAAATGAAAAAGAAAATATATCAACGACCGTTGGGGGGAGGATTTGATGATACTTTGACTAAATTTTAATGGTACTTGATTTCAGATAATTTCTAGCTGAGATACAGTAAACACCGCAAATCGTGTTTTTGCAAAGGCGTTCTTGGAAAAGCGTTGTCACCGGCTTGTTTGTGGATATTTTCGGGTACAAATATCACGGAATGTTCTTGAAATGACACTTAACAATGTACAAAAGGTTTCAATAAATTTACTCTATCCATATAGATGAAAAAAATCGCAAAAAAGTGTTTTTTTTTCACGCTGAAACCCCTAACCTCCCCTTAATGTAATCACCGAATGTTCACAAATGCATATTTTTACAAATAGATGTAGAAAAATAGGCCGAAAACGCACGTTTAATATGACGATTATTTAAAAGCTAACAGTTCGTAACAGTAAATCGGCTTCGTGCATAAGCATAGGGCGCCCCCCTCGTACTTCACCCCCGACGGCTAACCCCCATAACAATCTTAAACTCGGCCGGAGCATAGGTCATGATATTTTCCATTGCACGACCGGATGATTTTTCGATATGTTTATCCATTTGTTGATAACAAATTATCAACCCTTCCTTTACACACTGGGTCATTTTGACCCGGACGAATTTGAAATAAAATGGTCACTTGCTCAAAATTGAAAGTTTTAAATAATTTTTCACAACAATTAAATTGTATACTCTCCGTATTTTATCTATGCAGACATATTACAAAATGTTTAAAGTTTATACCGGATTTTTTTCAATAAAAACCGGCTGAAGGCTTGTTAAGGGCAGGTAGATGAAGTATTATGCGGGTCAATTTGACCCAGTGTGTCAAAGCCGTAGCCAAATATAAGTGTGTCAAGGAAGGGTTAAAGTAGTTTTTTTTGTCGAAAATTGAACTGTTTGGTAATTCTTTAAGGCGTTACCCCCACTTGTAGCGCAAAAAAGGCCTTTTTCATGATTTTTTAAAAAGAAAACTACAAAACATTTTTAATCGATCAATATACCATCTTAAAGAACACATCTTGAAGAACTTTCAGTAATTTTTTTATTGAAAAATATTACATTGTTTAGTGGCAAATGGCCGTCAATGAAATAATGTTTTTATATATACGGTTTGCGGTGACCAACATTGCGGCGAAGTGGATCATCTGAAAAAAAATGCGGATAGATTTAGTCAAATATAAGTATAAACTAGTCTTTAATCGAAGGATTTTAAAAAATATTCATTTTTCACAAAATGGCGGACAGTCAAAGTTAATGGTTCGATTTTAACGAAAAAAGGCCGTTTTTTGGATATAAAACGGCCATTTTCTTAAAAAAAAAATCGAACGATTAAAGACTACATTTTTATGTATTAGATAAGCCTGCAAAATTTCAAGAAGATCGGTTCATTAGTGTTCGAGTAATCTTGGTCACCGACTTCAGAAATGCCATTTTGAGGAA
>OX101787.1:32950399-33035744 GCA_944452715.1 Ophion slaviceki
TCTGTCAAGCAAAATTTTTTAACTTGGAAAAGAGAACCGGCCATTCCATTTTGACGTCGAAACATTTTTTCCTCTCCAAATTTCGCGTTTCAGATATGTATTAAAAAAGTTCTAAATAAAATATAAATGAAATAACTGTTCAAGTTACCGAGGGGACCGTCTCGAAAAACGAACTGACCGTAACTTCGCTCCTAAGTGATATTTGGAAACATTTTTTTAGTTCCGTAGGTAGTAGTATGGAGGATAGAAGTCATCAATGAGAAAGTATTTTTTTTAATGCTGGAGCCGTGCACACACATCGATTGTGTATGTTTGACGGTACGAGGCGAATGAAAACAATGATGTCTTTTTGGCCCTCTACAAGATGCCTCGTCATTCAGAGATGATGGACTTACAAAGTTGTGCCTCGTTTTGCACGTCCTCCGCAGTGCATCACGTCTCTTAAGTGATATATATATATAAATTCCATTCAGACATGCGACATTCCCGCTATTGGTATTCAACTCCCATTCAAGTGTCTGCGTATGCGAGGGCATAATATTTCGAACTTGGCAAACTGAGCATAATGGCGATAGCTTTGCCGCCTCTCGTATTCCCTCTTGTTTTACCCTTCGGTAGCAGGCTTTATATAGCGATTGCCGTGTGCACTAAATCGGTTCACATACCCACGTAACACGAACATTTGCTGCATACGTAAGACGTCCAACGTGTATATACATATATGCGCTACTTACCAGCTCTACGCGCACGCACAGAACATTCCTAGTGGAATGGAGATAGGTCGCGTCTGCAACCTTTTCTTTCCCCTGGATAGAGAGATTTCGGGCTGTTTCGAGTTGCCTAGAAATCTGCACAGATCGAAGACACTTCCGGTCAACTTCCGGTCCAGCTCGTAGCGGAAAAAGAGGAATTCTCGTGATTTTTTTCCGTGCAAACATGTGCAGGGTTTCAATTTTTTTTATTACAGTGAAGAGTATGGTTTGAAGTATGTGCTACAATTTTTGTATTGAAAAATATTTATAAATGCGGCAGACACAATGGTTTGTGCAGACCGCTGCTCGGACACAAATCATCTGAAATAATAAAAATCAAATGCATTTAGTTTTTGCCAGATATTATGTAGTGTTTAGACGAAGGATTGAATAAAATATTGATTTTTGAATAAATGGCCGCAGCCCATAGCGAAAGTATCTATTTTTTGTGAAAAAGCTCTATTTTCGTTGATAAAAAACAACGATGCATCGAAAAAGACATTTCTTCGTTCAAGCACTGCTTTTTGATATGTCAAAGAAGCTGGTAAAATTTTAAGTTGATCAGTGCAGTGATTTTTGAGACATCGTGGTCATCGATTTTGTAAGAAGTCATTTTGAGTAAAACGCGTTTAAAGTTTTAGGTTGAGCTTATACGTGGCTAACTTCTTCGGGTTCACACCCCAATAACCGAAATTTTCAACGAACCGACTGCAAAATTTAAGAGAATTTTTTGAAATGTCATATTTTAAGAATCCGTCGAAAAGCAAAAATTCATATTTTCCAAAATTTCTACTACTAAGCCTGGGCTCTACTATTAGCTCTACTAATTAGTTCTACTACTAAGCCTAAGCTCTACTACTAGCTCTACTAATTTCTACTACTAAGCCTAATCTCACTACTCCAAGCTTACTAGTTGTGAGCCATTTTGTTTCCAAAATGTCTACTACTAAGCCTGAGTTCTACTACTAGCTCTACTAATTAGCTATACTATTAAGCCCCACTACTAGCTCCACTACTAGCTCTACTAGTTTTTACTACTAAGCCTAAGCTCTACTACTCCAAGCCTACTAGTTGTGAGCCCTTAAGGGCTATGGGTTCATACGCCCATAACCCAAATTTTCAACGAATCGACTACAAAATTTAAAATATAACATTTTTTTCAAATGTTATATTTTATGATCCGTCGAAAAGCGAAAATTCATATTTTCCAAAATTTCTACTACTGAGCCTGAGCTCTACTAATTAGTTCCACTACTGAGCCTAAGCTCTACTACTAGCTCTACTAATTTCTACTACTGAGCCTAATCGCACTACTCCAAGCCCACTAGTTGCGAGCCATTAAGGGCTGTTTCCAAAATTGCTACTACTAAGCATGAGTTCTACTACTAGCTCAACTAATTACCTCTACTACACGTTCTACTGCTAAGCCTAAGCTCTACTACTAAGTCTACTAATTTCTATTACTAAGCGTAAGCTCTACCAAGCCTACTAGTTGTGGGCCCTTAAGGGCTCATAACTCCTAGGCTTGGTAGGCTTGGAGTGGAGAAAAATACGATTTTTTTACAGAGCTTTGTAATTTAGGGTCTCAATTTTAATTTGCAACAAAGATTTCGCAAAAATTCGAAAAACTGACCGAGTTTTGGGGATTTTTATGAAGGTATATCAAAGCCACTGCGTTTCAGAAATTAACTTTGAATTCGGCTTTTTTTATATGACTATCCATTTGTTATTAACAAATAATTGAAACTGTTTTTTTCGTCGCAAAATCAAACTTTTTGGTACAGCTTGCCATTTTTGTAATTTTCAAAATTTCAAAATAAAATCCTGTCGTGCGAAAGTTTTATTATCGTACTAAACGATACACTCCCACACTTCCGTGCAACTGTAGTTACTCGCGAATCTACTCGCCGTTCTACATTTACACGGGCGGAAGTGGGAAGTACGGGGCAGACTCCCAAAAGGCCAAGACTAAGTGAAATTAGCACGTACGACGTGGTCCCAAGGGACGTGTTGATAACAGTAAAGCTCGAACCGCCTACACCACCGAAGAGATTCCGAAGTGAGGCGAGAGTCATAGCTTTGGATACTACCTACTGTTCGACCTTCGTCTCGCATGGTTCGTCCTCCTTATGAGGAGCTCATGCTCATCATAAGGAGCATGGGCGAAAGTCCGCAAGATTTGAGGCTGGCAAATTCGTGAGAAAGTCCTGCGAAATGATTCGATAAACAAAATTAAGTGTAAATGTACAGAAAATAAACAAATTAAGACTGGCTCGATAATGTGTATTTTACAAAAAATTATGTGAGCCAACATTTTTCTTTTCTCAAAACGCGGCTGGACTAAATGACTGGACACTTTTGCAGGTGACATGTGATCACTGGAGCCTTGTTCCACTACACTACACTTCCCGGATTTTCGTGTCGCGGAGAAAAAATGGCTGAATATTTACAACCGAAATTGCATTTTGTAGAAAATAACTGAGAAAAGTTCCAAAAACGATTTCCCAGGTAATTGTTGATAACTGCGACAAAATGCCTTCTTCTTATTCGCCCACACTTTCGTATTACTCGTATACGAAGGTGGGATACCTAGTAAGTATCCAGTGGTAGGCAGTCTCTTTGTCATTTTGCCTTGAGGTAGTTTTCGCGCGAACGCCTCGACAGAATTCATTTAAATTTATAGTGGATGAAAAGAAGTGTAGTCTCTAAAAGTTGGTGAAATTTCGCGAAGTTTTACCTTTCCTAACTCGAGATATTTGTTATGAAAGTTACCAACTTTTCGCACATCGCCCGGAGCAACTGCATCAGATGCTGTCGCTCGCCTCCTTTTTTTTATCATGAGTAAACGCGCCAACATATTTCGATGGAAAAAATACCAGACAGCAGAGGACTAATATCCAGATGAGGTGAAAAATAAAGAAAATCGTTCACCGGTTTGTTTCCAAAATGCAATGACGAAAAGATGACATTTTGAGGTTACGCGCGTGGAGTTGTTCGATCACAGTATGAACCCAATAAAAAATGTACTATTCAACGTTGGCCTATCCTAATATTAGGTGTAGTAAAAAGAAATCCACGATTTTTGCAATAGATGGCGTTAGTAATCTGTATCTCGCGTTGTATAAGTGCGATCGGATTAGGCTACATGGCGTTAAAAAGATAAGATTTCGTACTAAAATAAACATCTCAGACAGTTTTATGATTGCTCGACGCAATATTGTTTGAGTGCGCATCAAAGATGGCCACCAGCAAAGTGAAAATACGCCATATTTTACAGTTTTTCTTCGATAAAGGCGAAAACGCAAGCCAGGCGGCTGCAAATGTGAATAGTGTTTATGGTCCTGATACTGTAACAGCCAATCACGCGCAATTTTGGTTTCGTCGATTCCGTTCCGGTAATTTTTATGTCAAAGATGCATCACGCTCTGGAAACCCAATTGTCGAAATGTCCATAAAATAATGGAAATCGTCGAGTCCGACCGTCATGTAAGTACTGTTTCGATTGTCCAGGAGTTAAACATTGCAAAAAACCGTTTGGAATCACTTGAATAATGCTGGATACAAAAAGAAGCTCGATGAATGGGTGCCACACGAGTAAACGCAAAAAAAACCTCATGGACCGAATTTCCATCTGCGAATCGCTGCTGAATTGCAACAAAATCGACCCATTTCTGCAGCGGATGGTGACGGATGATGAAAAGTGGGTCACTTACGACAACGCCAAGCGAAAACGGTCGTGGTTGAATCGCGGTGAGCCGGCGCAAACGGTGGCTAAGCCAGGATTGACGGTCAGGAAGATTTTGCTGTGTGTTTGGTGGGATTGGCAGGGAATCATCTACTGTGAGCTGCTCCCCTACGGCCAAACTCTTAATTCGGACCGGTACTGTCAACAATTGGCCCGTCGGAAGGAAGCAATCGCCCGGAAGCGGCCAGCTTCGGTCAATAGGAGAGGAATTGTGTTCCATCAGGACAACGCCAGGCCATAGACATCGATAGTGACTCGCCAGAAGCTCCGGAAGCTTGGTTGGGAGGTTCTTATGCATCCACCTTACAGTCCGGATCTGGCACCAAGTGATTACCACCTGTTCCTGTCTATGGCGGATGATTTTGCTGGTGAAAAGTTTGCCTCAAGAGAAGCTTGTGAAAATAGACTGTCCCAGTTTTTTGCCAATAGGGACGAGGGTTTCTATGAGAAAGGCATAATGAAAGGAACCTTCGAAATGGCAACAAGTAATCGATCAAAATGGTGCATATTTGACGTAAATCGGATCATTCTAACTATGCTAAATAAAGCCTTCAATTTCATGCAAAAATAATGGATTTCTTTTTACTACACCTTATATTTTACCACTACGAGGAAAACTTTTACACACCGTATCAGCCCCAGAACTACGAAAAGGTATGGCGGAAATTGCGATAAATCGACATTACATTGAAACCGAAGACGAAATCTTTAGGCCCAGATCCGATGACGATCAATGTCATCAATGACAGTCACGAGCCAATGCCTCAACAATCTCGTTCGTATATTTGCTTTTAAAGAATGTTACACTTTTTCAAAATGGTCTACTTTGTTTGTATACCTCTTTTGAAAGCTCCTTTTTTTATCGCGTGCGCGACTCCGTCTCCATCAAAGACGTATTTTCCGTCGAAGGACATCCGCGAGGAGCTGTTTTTTCCCTTGCTTCCGGGATTTACGAGGAGGCGGATTTTTCTTGCTGATAAGACGGCGCCGGTGGTGGATAAAAAAGCGATAATTTTTCGTGGTCGACATCCCGTTGGCACTTTCCATGACCTGGACAAAGAAGACGGAACAAAACAAAAAAAAAATTAAAAACAGAATCATGCGATCGCGTATTCTCACGATTTCGCCATCGCTCTTCAGCGTTGTTCTATTTTGTCGCTTTCCTTCTTCATTTTGTGCCTCGTCCTGCATGCCTTTTTGTCTGGCAATAAGGCATCGGTTTTTATATCGCTGGCACGCCAAGTGGAGCACATCGTATCACGACGGAGCACCCTAAATATGTATGGGCTTTGCTTATATCGCATTCATGTTTCCATGCGTGCGCGTATACGTATGTACGGTTGGACGTATACCCAGGGATATTTATGTCGCGTGCCCGAGACAAAAAGGTTGCCGCGGCAAGTGCGTTCGGTCCTCGTAAAACCCGCAAGACAAACTGCTCCCAACTTTCCTCTGTACTCTGCCTTTTCGGCGCATTTCCATAATGCATCTCCCGTTTTCAAAAGCTAACCGAGCTTTTTTATGTTCGTCGCCCAGGTACGATTCTCTGAAATATTTCTCCCTCAAACGTACGGGGAATGTCGTAGGTGATAGGTGATGACAAAGCGAGAATGCGACGACGGCTGAAAGTATCCGGGAGGCCCGAAAAATAGGCGCAATTTTGAGTGTTTGTTTTGGTTGAAAAAAAAATCGAAAATATGGTGAGGGATTTTTTTTTCGTGTTGCTTAAGGTGTACGCATCCGTAAGAGAATTCCATACATTTTTTCGTAGAGCGTAGCAAAGTTTGACCATGAACAAGGGGCCAAACATCTTGATAATACAACAACAGCTGGAGAAGTCAGTAGGGAATTTGGAAAATACTGTTTCTTTGATAGAAATGGCGTTTTCATAAAAGTGATGTTTTCATAAAAGTGACGTTTTCGTAAAAGTGACGTTTCGGTAAAAGTGACGTTTTCGTAAAAGTGACGTTCTCGTAAAAGTGACGTTTTCATAAAAGTGATCTTTTCATAAAAGTGACGTTTTCATAAAAATGTGGTTTTTATGGCAGCGATGTCTCGATAAAAATTACGTTCTCGTAAAAATGACGTTGTCATAAAAAATTAGATTCCATAAAAATAACGTTTGCATGAAAATGACGTCTTCATAAAAATTAGGTTTTCATAAAAATGATGTTTTCGTAAAAACGTCACCTTCATGAAAATAACGTTTCCATGAAAGTTATGTTTTCATGAAAGTGATGCTCATAAAAATGACGTCTGCATAAAAATTACGTTTTCATAAAAATTATGTTTTCGTAACAATGTCACCTTAATGAAAATAACGTTTTCATGAGAATGAAGTTTTTATAAGAATGACGTTCTTTATAAAAATGACGTTTTCATTAGAATGCCGTTTTCATAAGAATGACGTTTGCACAAAAATGACGTTCTCATAAAAATAAGGTTTTCATTGAAAAATCATCATTCGAATCAAGAGTTTAATATTCAGATAAAAAAATCGTGTAAAAATTCTTCATACAGAGAAAAGTTTTTAACAAATCGAAAAATCCCTACCTACTTCTGAAAAAAAATTCCTTGAGGAAATACTGTAAGAATTTGTACCGAATCTGACAAAATTTATTCCAGTGGAGCCTCATACCGATATTTTCCCTACAAATTTTTTTCTAAAAAAAACGCTTCTAAAACTTAGCGTTTAAAAATTCTGGCCGATCGCAAAAGCGCACTAGAGTTTCGAGTAATGAAAAATGTCTATTTCTCCACTTTGACCCCATCGGTGACTGCGCAGTGATCATCTTTGAAAAATAGTTGGAAAGTGAAGTCCCGCAAAGTCATTCCTGTCATAATCGGCTGCATAACGGGCGCCTGGAAACAAGTAGGCGAAAAGTCTTTATCGCTGTGACGTTTCTCCTCGTGAAGGGCCAGGGCGTTCGTTCGTTTCCGATATGGGATGTTCGCGTTCGTGGGCGACGTCGCAAATTTTCCATCCAATAAGTAATTAGAAACTGGAGATTATTAATGACCGGACGCAATAAGATTTCCGGAAACTGCAATTACCAGCCGCGTGCTTGAAGATCCGCATGAGCGATAAGAAGAGAGAGGTAGAGAGAGAGGGAGAGAGGGAGAGGAAGAGAGAGAGAGAGAGAGGGAGAGACAAAGAGCTAGAAAGAGGAAACCGAAGAGGATACTGGTTGAAATTCAGGCCGAGGTCGGACGTGATCAAAGGACCTTCGGGGATGATTACATCCAGCGTTCATAACGCTTCTCCAGTCGCACCCCCGCCCCCAAATTTACCATCTCTCACGTTCGGTGCAAAGAGCGTTGAGTATGCTCGTACACACTCATCGGAAGGGACTGTGTCGAGAAGCACCGAGCTCTCACGCCGAAATATTTTTCACCTTTTCTTTTTAATCCTATCTACTGATTAACGGGTGTTAAATATTCTCTCTGATGATACTGCAAACGACGTGCAGTCACATCCACGACTTGAAAGGGCCCGTCTACCCCTTCGACCTCGCCATCACAATCAAGATATCCTGTGTCGAAATAATTTGCTGAAAATCCTCAATAAAGGTAGGAACGTGAATATGTACATGGAAAGGAAAGGGCGAGCGCATTGTAATGTCACGTAAGGGACTGCGAAGGGTCATTGGGCAAAAGAAAGTAGGGGAAATTGGAACCCCTAGGAATTGTCCAAATTGGAAGTCGAGGAGCGAAAGCCTTGTTATTTTATTTCATTCACAAAGTTTGTGACTTAGCCCCTTTTCAAAAATGGCTGCCAGGATTGTTTTTTTTTTTGCTTGAACGCTTTTGATGCTTCGAGTTCGGTAATACTTTAATGCCAGAGATTACTTGAAATCCAGGTAGCGCGTATTAAATATTTGAAGGTAAAGGGAATTCTTGACGAGAGATGGGGAAAGGGCTTGAGGCAGCTGAAAATAAGCGAATTATCAAGATTTTTTTTGTGTCGAAACTATTTATTCTACATAATCGAAATGTCATGTACCTGCATATTTATATTAATGTACAACACATTATATATATATATATATATATATATATATATATATATATATATATATATAAAAGATTTGGAAAAATGCAAAATGCTGAATTGTGAATACGAAAAATGGATTTGTGGTATTTTTTATATTATGGAATTCCTAAACACCATGAAGTAACAGCTATTTTTTTAAATTAATGTTCGATTGAAGAGTGTGGAGCACTCGCTGTATGTTTACCAGGTTTTTGAAATACATATGACATATATGTCATATGTATTCCAAAAACCTGGTAAACATATAGCGAGTGCTCCACACTCTTCAATCGAATTTAATAAAAATAAAAAAATAAAAAAATAGCTGTTACTTCACGGTGTTTAGGAATCCCATAATATAAAAAATACAAAAAATCCGTTTTTCGTATTCACAATTCGGGGAAATTTAAAAAAATGAAATAACGCGTGTGTTTCCTTGAGAAAAAAAAAATGTTTTTGCATATTTTGCCCTGAAACCGACGTTCGACTTGCTCAATAAAATCTAAATTAATTTTTTTCTGAAAGGCCATAAAGAGACGCACATTTTCGTTTATTACGAATGTAAATACGTCAAATCCTGCCAAAGATACAGCCATTTGAATGGAAAAATGTTAAAAAATGGTAATCAACGAGAAAAAAACGTCAGAAATTAAAAAAAAAATTCGACACTCGGTGAATATTTTTCAATAAAGTAACTCGATTTTTCACAACTATTTGTGGATTTTTTTACTGGCTGAAGTGACATGGATCGCCTCATATCTGAGTTTCAATAAAATCGAAGGCGAACATTTAAGTGATGTTTCTTGTTGGATATCTAAAACTTCTTTGCTTTGATATTTCAAACATGATGATGCAATAATAATATGAGATGAAATAATATGTTTATATAATTTTTAGTGTCGAGATGTGATTCTGCAGTTTGACGCACAAGCTGTCCACCGATCCGAATGAAACGAAAATCAAAATTTTTCTAATGTAAAGCGATGAAAAATCTACTATAGGAGTATTGAAAAAAAAATTAAATTAAGGGGTGTCATGCCTTTCTTTACCTCAAAAAATACTTTTCCCATAGTTTTTAATGCTTTATTATAAATATGAGTTTCGCGAAAATCGAAGGCGAACGCTCAAGTGATGTTTCTCGTCAGACCTGAAATTCCCGCCACCTTCTGAAGATCTTAATTCCCCGGTGCACCCGCTTGAATTCATTCCACGTGTACGGCGACTATCAATCATCGGTGGTAGATCTAGTCGCTTTTTTTCGGAAGTCAGACAAACCATATAACGTGAATGCGAAATGAGGAATTGTGATTTATGGGAGGAAAATGGTAACAAAACGTAAATGGCCTCATGTGTTTTTTGCGGTTGCGTGAAAAAGTACATTTCACATTTATAAGCTGGTCTACCGGCGGCCCGGTATATAAGGCGTAATGCATTACACGTAGGCCACGTTGTTAGATGGACAAACGAAGAAGAACAGCGAGTGAGACACAGATAGAGAGGAAGAGAAAAACAGTACGATGATGAATGATGATGCACGATCGTCGAGTTTTTCCGAGTACTCAGTACCTTTGGGAGGTGAGGGGGCTGTGAGGCGAAAGGAGAAAGTCAGGAAACAAGAAAAAGGCAGGTAAAGAAGGTACTGGATGCGGGTTGGAGTAGAGCCGAGCTGGCAACTTTTAAACGAGAACTATAAATCCTTTTGTGTTCCTCTTATCGTTTGACTTTTGATGAATTCGTTCGGAAAAGGTTTGCCTTTAAGCACCGGCTTGAATTTCCTCCTTCGTGGAGATTATTGGAAAAACGTTGGAGTAAAAAATGGCCAGAGACTGTATAGTCATTGAATAAAAAGAATTCAAATTATAAATATTCGGGTCAGAGGAACACATATTCTATTAAATACTCGTGTGTGATGAATAAATATTTAGATAAATATTCGTATTCGATAAATAAATATGCTGACGAATATTCGTGTCCAATAATTAAATTTTGAAATGAATGTTCGTGTTGAGAAAATAAATATTTTTATGAATAATTTTGCGTGATGAATGAATATTTAAATAAATATTCGTATCTGATAAATAAATATTCTAATGAATAGTCGTGTCTGATAAATAAATATTCCAATGAATACTCATATCTGATAAATAAATATTCCAACGATTATTCGTGGTGGGTAAATATATATTCAAATAAATATTCGTGTTTGATAAATAAATATTATAATGAATATTTTTCTTTTTTTAAGTTTACTAAAAATAATTATCTGTTACATATGTAATAATAAATCACTTTTAAGGCTGTATATAATATGATATGCACTGGGAAGATCATTTATAAATGTTCAGCAGTCTATCGATAGTATTGTGTAAAATATTCGTGCCTGATGAGTAACTATTCTACTGACTATTCGTGTCTCAGCAATAAATATTCTAATGAATATTCGTGTCCAATAAAAAAAAAACGTTCAACTGAATATTCGTGTCTGATAAATAGTCGTCGTCGTCTTTATTTCCAGGGTATGCCCTTTAAGGGTGTTTACACATAGGTCCCCCTTACATTTTCACGTATCTGAAAAACAATTATTGCAATAACCATTCGTGTCCCATTACTACACATTCTACCAAATATTCGTCTCCGACAAATACTCATTCCAATAAATCCTTATCTCCAAATATAATTCCGATCCCGATGAATGAATACTCGAACAAATTGCTGGTGAATATTTGCTTCGCGTCCCGGAACTATTTCGCGAAGCAACAAATGGTCATATTTTCTTCGGGTTTTCGTTGGTGTATTTTTACGAATGTCCGAATAAATTATCATCTTGAGGCATACGCGAGGAAGAATCGGCTCTGTCGCGAGTAATCGAGACGAACAAGAAAATCCACTTGAACAACACATACGGCGAGAATGCTCTTCTCGAGGCAGCTTTTTACTATCGCGCGAGACACACCCGAACCATTTTACCTTCGGGAACTTCCATCCCCCCTTCCCACCCTCTGTCCTTCTATGCCGTCTACCTTTATCTCATGCATTATACAAAAGTGTATATGTATACACAAAGCGCGACTAACAATAAGTGTAGACGGAAACGGAGCAACGCATACAGATAGTTCTGCATATGGCATTGCACTACCAGTACGAGAGATACGAAGGTAAACATGTGCATGTCGAGCTCTCTCTTTACACACACACACACACACACACACACACACACACACACACACACACACACACACACACACACACACACACACACACACACACACACACACACACACACACACACACACACACACACACACACACACACACACACACACACACACACACACACACACACACACACACACACACACACACACACACACACACACACACACACACACACACACACACACACACACACACACACACACACACACACACACACACACACACACACACACACACACACACGCACGCACGCACGCACACATGCACACGCACGCACGCACGCACGCACACGCACACAAACACACGCACACACGCACGCACGCACGCATTCTTTTGAGTAGTAGGATGCCCCGTTCACTGATTTATGCAATTTGGCAAATTTTACACCATGAACAAAAGTAACAAAAACAGGTCGCTGATCTCCAAATTTTTTTATCTTATTGTCGTTGGCGTTGTCAGAATTTCCTTACATTCACGTAAGCGTTAACACGGTCGAGAAACGAGCCGCTTTTTTTAATTTCCAACCTCGCGCCAAAAACAGTTATCTCTTTAGAATTTTGACCCATTTTTAGGGAACTTTGGTAACAGGAAATGCTTTCTATATTCATTAGATATACTTACTTAAGAGGTAAGGTCGCAGTAGAATTTTCAAAAAATCGAATCTTTTCTGCAAAAACGGTGCTTAATCATTTTAAGAATAAGTTACTATTCGATTTAGAGCAAGAACATTCTTTTTTCACCGACTTTGAGCGTATAACGTAAGCCCACTTCTGGCACGGCCATAGAGTGCCGAAAACTTTAAGGGGCCAGTCCACTTTGGAGCCACGAAAAAAGGCCATTTTCGCTATTTTTTTTTTTTGAGGATATTATAAAAGATATGAATATAAAAGTTGTTGCGCTTGATAAATAAAGTCTTGAAATATAATTTGAAAAATTTAATTCACTTTTATCCATTTTTAAGTACAAAATTTATCTATAGTTTAACGTAACGCCTCAAAAATAGGTGGGCTAGGTAGCTCCATCACAACTCGGCAACGGCTTGTCTGAAACAAAAAAATCAAAGTCCATTAGATTCAGTATGACACCAGCTACAAAATGACCCTCGGATATAAAGTTTTATCAAAAAATGAAAAAATGGCACATGAAAAACGAAAAAAGTTTTAAAAACGCGTTTTTTCGCAGTTTTTCGCAAAAAAAGAGTAAAAATCAAAATTTTAAAACCATTGAAGGTCATCTTGTTGCGAATCATGTTTACAATATGTGGTTCAAATTTCAAGAGAATCGGTTTATTAGTTTTAGAGATACGACGGAGCTAGATTTTGAAAACGTTGTTTCAAGAAAAACGCGTTTGAAGTTTATGTTATTATCGGCCGAGCGCGCTATACGCTCAGGTAGACGAAATGAGGTCCTGACGTTCGGGTAAAAAAAAATACTTAGAGAGCTCGGATTTTCATGAAATTTTGACACACTATTTCTGAATGTATGTACTTTCGAAAACAGTAAAAAAAATAGATTTTTTGAAATTTTCGAAGTGGACTGGCCCCTTAAACGCATTTTTTTCGAAACAGCTTTTTTCCAATTGGCGTGACAAATAACTTCAACAATTTTCACTCGATTTACTTCAAATTTAAAAGTTATGTTCCTAATTGCATTTCGCAGACGAGTACGTACGGAATTTCTGATTAATCGAAAACTTTTCATGTTATGAGCAGTTTTATGCGAAATTTTTCACTGAAAATCCATTCAAATACCTACAACTCAATTCAAAGACCTACAACTTTTGAATAATACAATATTTTTTAAATTCCGTACGTTCTTTTCCAGGTATTCTAATGTTGATTGACGAGAATTTTTGTTTTTTTTCTAGGTATAAAATTGTGGATACTAAATCTCACGCCGCGGAGCGTCTAAAAAACAAGATAAAAGAAAATATTAGAAGCGGGCCATTTTGCCATTTTGAAAAAAATATATATATTTTTTCTAACAGCTTGATATTCATACTAAATAGATGTGTAATTAATTTTATGAGTGAATCACTTTTTCATACGAAAAAAAATGTTAAATTCGCACATGATTTTATAACCGTTACTGTGGCCTAACCCCTTAATAATAATGGTGCTAGTTTAGGCAGTTTCGGCAATTTTACACGTTGACGAGTGAATAAAAAATTAAGGGTCCGACCTGCATTTCGAATTGTTTTTTTTGCTATATTAGAAAATGGTCTAATCGAATCACCGATATTTTGACGATGCCCGGTTTTAGAGGATTGCGGATTAGTTGGTAGAGCCTCTAGGGCGAACGAGCCATTATCCGATTACAGCAGCCTTCCCTGCTATGACTAGTTTCAAATCGTATGTAGGATAGAGTTTGTAATTGTATTTGCTCCTAAATCGTACCGGGATCGTATTTGCCACATCGCTCGCGACACAGTACCACTGATGGATGCGAAGGAAACTACTAGTCAGGCATGTTCGGTTTGGGAGGATTACAAAAGTTTCCTGCCGCTGCGAAGTAAAATAGACATGAAATAATTATTTTATCATTTTTTGATAATATTTTGATCACATTGGCAAGACCCTACCATGTTTAGTGCCACACAATCGTACTCTTCGGTTATACCAGGTGTGTAAGTATGAAACCGGAATTTGCCCATAGGTGGCGCAGGGTAGATAGGTGGTAGATGTCGATGCAGTTACCGACACATCACGTCAGCGGTGTCTTGTTATTGTATTGATGTCCGACAAAGATTTCCAACTCACAATAACACGAGTTTCATTCAGTAGCATTAGTTTATTAGAGATAAACATGTCGAGTTTTGTGCCAACAAATTACGATTTGCGGACAGCACTACTTTTCTGTTTTCATCTGAAGAAAACCGCAGCCGAATCGCATCGAATGCTTGTGGAGGCGTTTGGTGAGCATGCTCTCGGTAAAACACAGTGTTTCGAGTGGTTCAAACGGTTCAAAAGTGGCGATTTTGACGTGAGGAACGAAGAACGTGGAAGACCACCGAAAAAGTTTGAAGACGCTGACCTGCAAGCCTTGTTGGACGAAGACGACGCTCAAACACAACAACAGCTGGCGGATCAGTTAAAGGTGACCCGAGAAGCCATCTCCCTTCGGTTGAAAGCCATGGGAAAGATACAAAAGGTGGGGAAATGGGTTCCACATGAACTCAACGAAAGACAGCAGGAAAACCGGAAAACATCATGCAAAATGCTGCTCGCCAGGTTCAAAAAAAAGTCATTTCTCCATCGAATTGTGACTGGCGATGAAAAGTGGATATATTTCGAGAATCCTAAGCGCAAAAAGTCATGGGTTACTCCGGGTGAACCATCAACATCGACGGCAAGACCAAACCGCTACGGACGAAAGACAATGCTGTGTGTTTGGTGGGATCAGAAGGGCGTAATCTACTACGAGCTGCTGAAACCTGGGGAAACTGTCAATACTCAACGCTACCGACAACAAATGACCGATTTGGATCGAGTTTTGCGTGAAAAACGACCAGCATACCAACAAAGACAACACAAGGTGATTTTGCTGCATGACAATGCACCAGCACACAAAGCAAAACAGGTCCAGGAAACGATAGAGTCGTTCCGTTGGGAGATTCTTCAGCACGCGCCTTACTCACCGGACCATGCCCCATCCGATTACTACTTGTTTGCATCGATGGGACACGCACTTGCTGAGCAGCGCTCTACTTCTTACGAAGATGTACGAAAATGGCTCCATGACTGGTTTGCCTCAAAAGAGCAACAGTTCTTTTGGCGCGGAATCCACAAATTGCCAGAAAGATGGGAAAAATGTATAGATAGCGACGGACAATACTTTGAATAAGTTACTTTGTATCATATCATTACAATAAACGTGTTTTTTCTGTACAAAAATTCCGGTTTCATACTTACACACCTGGTATGTACAGAGTAGTAGTTATAGGTATATTCTGAAGGATGGTATGAATTTGATAAGCACAGAAGCAGTTCTGTTGTTGCACTCTATTCGTACCGATAGGGTGGTCCTTAACGGAGACTTTGTCCTTGGAGTGCCATATTTTAGGTGTTTACATTTTTTTTTTTTAAAGGAAACGAGTAAAGCTTTTTGAGTGCGGTTTTTTTCTTGCTTTTATTCATGATATACAGAACGTAAAAAAAATAAAAAAAATAAAAATCAAAACGGCGGCCGTTGCAGCTCCGCGAAAACAGGTCCTCAAATCGCGGGAGGTAAACGGCTGACATCACTGCCCTCTCTTTGTTGATCTGAAACACAAATTCAAAGCATATTATCAACCTGTGACCCTTTGGTCATGGAATGACGGATGGGTTTTTCGTTTAGTACAAATTTCGGAAAATGGCGGCGATTTAAAAAAAATCGTATTTTCGCGTTTTTTTTCGAATAAAAAGATAAATAATAAATGCAAAAATGTGTCTATCGAAAAAACGACCCGTCATTCCGTGAAGACATATTTTCTGAGTATGCTCTCCAAATTTCAGGTCGATATGTTAATTACAGCGGTCAGGAGAATGTCAGCCATTTTTAAAAACGTGTTTTCGAGAAAAACGCGTTTAAAGTTTTGTAATGTGTTTACACAAATGTGTTTATAATTACCGCTAATCGGCAATGCCTGGTCCATAGAGGCATCCCTCCTCTTCTTCTAGCTGCTCGGGTTGAGCTCAAATTGATTTTTTGAAAATTTCAAGGACAAAGTCTCCCTTAATCGCACTGGATGATTCAATACCAAAAATGAAAGATTGTTTTTTTTGTTACCCGTTACAGTGGCGTCCCCAGTGCCAAAATACGTTTTAAATGTGTGCGCAGCGAGCCCACTTGGGCTTCTGTGGCGGGCGGCGGGTGCGGGGAATAAACTAGAATAACAATTTGTTGTTCAAGTTTATTATAACGTTGCTAAATTTAATTGTGCTCAAATTAATTTTTATCTCAATGACAATTATAAGACTCATTAAGTGCATACAATAGCACCCCAGGTACTTGATATTTTTATGTAAAATGTTCCCTTAAGGGAGGGCACCATTGTAACTGCCCGTTTTCGACCGTTTTCTTTGCATTTCTCTTAAAGGAATAAAATACATGGTCAAAAGAACTTTTAGGTTTAATAAGCTATATATCGAAATATGTAAAAAAAAAATTATTTGTCAAAAGTATGCAAAATGGCGGCGCACGAACCACCATAGCACTACTGTTTTTCAGCCAACCCTCTCCGCGGTACGCAGTGGAACTGTCGTAAATTTAGTCCCGGAACTAAGTGTGAAATAATTTCGTTAATTAGATTATTTTTAGCAGCCAAGTACGGGGGGAATGAAAACATAATGAAAAGTAAAATAAAGACGAGTTTGAAAAAAGTTAGTTTTTTCGACCATAATTTTCATCTCAAAAGTGATATATTTTTTACAATTTTCGATAAATCGAAAAAAGCGCTCGTAATTGACTGTTAAAGGAATCTAAGAAGCTACAGTTAAAATTTCAAGTCGATTGGACGAAAATTGTTCGAATTCCGCTGCCTTAATAACGATGATAATTTGGTTACAAAAAATCGTTGTTTTTCATTTAATTCCATGTATAATGCATAAAATATTACATTTTTTATCAAAATGATTCCAATAAACCCTTAATCTTTGACATAAGTTGCATTTCAATGCCCTGTCAAAGAAGCCCACACTCGAGGCTACTTTCACACTCAAGGCCTTAGGCCACAGTAACGGGTACAAAATCATGTGCGAATTTAACCATTTTTTTCGTGTGAAAAAGTGATTCACTCATAAAATTAATTACACATCTATTTAGTATGAATGTCAAGCTGTTAGAAAAAAATATATATTTTTTTCGATGTACAAAATGGCCGACTACTAATTTTTTATTTTCTTAACTTTTTTTTAAGCGTTCCGCGGCGTGACATTTCGCATCCACAATTTTTTTACCTAGAACGAAAAACAAAAATTCTCGTCAATCTACATTAGAATACCTAGAGAAGTACGTACGGAATTTAAAAAATATTCTTTTATTCAAAAGTTGTAGGTATTTCAACTGAAGAAATGAATTTTCGGTGAAAAATTTCGTTATAACTGCTCATAAACTGCTCACAAAATGAAAAGTTTTCGATTAATCAGAAATTCCGTACGTACTTCTCCGCAAAATGAAATTAGGTACATAACTTTTGAATCTGAAGTAAATCCTGTGAAAATTGTTGAAGTTATTTGTCACAGCAATTGGAAAAAAGCTGTATGGAGAAGTTTCGAGTAGTCGGCCATTTTGTACATCGAAAAAAAAATTTGCTAACAGCTTAATATTCATACTAAATAGATGTGTAATTAATTTAATGCATGAATCACTTGTTCATACGAAAAAAATTGCTAAATTCGCACATGATTTTATACCCGTTACTTTATTTGGTGGCCTAACCCAGGTAGGAATTGACGATGAAAAAAGGGCTCGCCAAGCTCTGAAACAAGGCTCACATTTTTTAATTCAGGCTGAGCACCAGCCTGATTTCAGGCCTAGCTGAACCTCTGAATGATAACGCGGTTTCAGGTTCTTGCACACAGGCTTGACCAAAGGCTGGTAGAAAAGCCTGTACTAAGCCTGAAACGACGAAACAAGGCTCAAAACGAGCCTTAATGAAGCCTTCACGAGCATTTATGACCAGGCTTTTCCCAAACTCTTCCCGAGGCTATATGAGGCCTGTTTTTAGTTTTCTATATTCTACATTGGGGTGAATTTAATAAATTTGTAAAGAATTCGTTTGATTTATTATATATATTTATTATTTGTTATATTATTTGTTACAAAATATAGATAAAAAATATTTAAAAAAACAATACTTTATTTTATTGCGTACTTTTATTTTCGTATACACTTTTTTGTGTACCTCATAAATATCGATAAGAGCATATGTTTAAATGTTCTGAGCTGCCTCCTTCGCTTTCGTTTTTCGTGCCTTCGCACCCAACAAATTTATTGCTAATTTTTTTTTTCATAAAAGTACAGAAAAAATATTATTTTAAACTTATTTTATTTTATCACAACCTGAAACAAGCCTGCATCCAGCCTTGATTTATCAGCCTCAAAATTCACCGGCTGAATAAAGCTCGAAATAAGCCTGAGTTTAGGCTAAGCAGCCAGTCTTGGTTCCAGGCTGCTCCAAACGATGCAATGAAACCTGGGCCAGGTCTGTCTTACTCAGGCTCGGTGAAACAAGGCTCGCACAAGCTTGTTTCCATCGTCAGCCTTTTAATTTCCTACCTGGGAAGGCTTTAAAAAAAGCATATATCAAATTGTGCGGGGGTGGTGGAGCTTGACTTTCTTATACATTTGATAGCCAAAGGACACACTGTTCTATTGGAGCAAGACAAGTTGGTATCTAGGATGTGAAAAAAAGTTCGTTTTACGGTACCTTCTGAACATTCTTCTGAAATGCGTCCGCAGTACGCGTCTATCAACAAATTTGTTCATTTAGAGTTCATGTTACCCACGAAAAATAAATACACGAGCTAACAACCCTAATCGACAAATAATAACAGAATAAAGAAGCACCCCGTCTCTGCTAAACCTCCGGAAGGTTTTTCCCCGGTAAATTCAAACGAGTGAATTCACGACCGATGGATAAGGAGAAATAAGGGGAAAATGCGCGAGGCTCTTCGCGGACCGACCGCCAGGTCTAAGTACTTGATGCATGCGCCTATATCTATGACCTGTATACAACAGGAATCAAGTAAATATATGTACGTGCGTGCAAGATGTATGGTGGATTTCGCAGAGTTACTAGGAGGTATGTGCGCGAACATAGCGAGGTTGGAACAGCGAGATGGTCTTCGCCAATCCAAAATGACGATCCACCCGGGAAAAAGAGCTCTTCGGCTTTTGCCTGTCGGCGTTCCTCATGCATTACGCAACGTTGGAACGAACTCGACCAAGCTCCGCCTGCTCTATTCTTCACATCACGTGGTTTATGGGTGTACGTATATACCGGGTGACAATTATGAGGTGTTAGTGTGTTGTTAATGGACCCCGCGCGCAGTTTTCGCAACCGAGAAAAATAAGATTTTCAATGGTTTTTCCAGGCCTCTTAAAAAAAAATATAGCGTATTTTTGTAATGAGTTTTGCCCAGAAAAAATAGAGCATTCTGGGAAAAACATCAAAATTCGATTTTCAGTTAAGCAATATGAATATTACTCTGAACACGAAACAGTCCCAAAAAATATTTCTAATGGAATTCAATTCCATTTATCCACTTCAAAATTAATCTTTGGTCATTTTTCTTCCCAATGACGAGATACACGAAAGAAGTATTTTACGAGTGTTTTGTATTTGGAAACAAATTATTTTCATTTTGCCGTACTTAATTTTTTTCCAGAATGCTTAATTTTTTTGGGGTAATACATTTTTATATTATATTTTTATTACATTTCTTGGGGGTAATTTTTTGGGGGTAATACCCAAACAAACTCATCACGAAAACATTCTATATATTTTTTAAGAGGGCTTGAAAAATCGTTGAAAATTTTGTTTTTCTCGTTTGCAGTCTCTGCACGAGGCCCTTAAAAAATACATGCCTATCTTATGACTTTCACCCTGTATATGTGTGTGTGTGTGTATATATATATATATATATATATATATATATATATCAATTTTGATATACTTTTCTACACGTAAACTAATGTATAGATATGTACACTTAGGAGCTCGCGCTCTGTTACCAAGGGGTTTAAAGGGATAAAGAGGCATTCGGCCCTTTAGCCGTTTTTCAAAAAGGTCCTGGGAGCGACAAGGTGATAGAGAGCAGGAGGAAGAGTGAGAGAGAGGGAGAGAGAGAGAGAGAGAGAGAGAGAGAGAGAGAGAGAGAGAGAGAGAGAGAGAGAGAGAGTCGACACTCCTGTACGTAAGCGCTTTAAACACTCACGCAGTGCACTTTTAATGGCTTAATATCGCACTCGATTTTGTACCTTTTCTCATGTGTAGGTGAGGGACCGAGGAAAAACAAAAGGTCAAGGGAAATGAGAATTTCAAAGTACTCGGAGGATGGACGCTACTGAACCATTTTACGTCAGGCGATTATAATAATTATCCCGTTCCGGCTCTATGGGACATTTTTATGGATTCGCCGAGGAACTGCAAGGAGAAAGGAGCTTTTGCGAAGACTCCGGCGCGCGGGAGGATGATAATGATGAAAAATTGGAATAGTGATGGTAATGGACGGCGACAGTGGTAGATTCGTGGCTGCTGTGCCGGTGCGGAGATCTCCAGTGTCGGGCTACGATGACGCCGACCAATACTTGAATGGGTGACTACTCAGCCCGATCGAATGTTTTCGCTTTGGGAGCGAAATAAATTAATGAGGAAGCAAGGGGAAAGTTTTTAAATTAAAGAATATTTTTTGTGCTATAAAATACAACATTCTTTTGGTAAAAATTATCTTTCCCTTAAGCTTTTTTCGATTTTGTATTTTTGAAAACTGTCGAAGGCACTTGAAATATTCATTAAATTGAATTGAATTACATTTATTAATCGGAATATAAATTGCATAATCCCATTTTGTATTATGGAATTTAATATAATTTTTTTTGTACGAAAATATTTCACCGTTGATTTGTTCGATTTTCAATTGTTTGAAATGTTTATCGGTACTTAAAATCTGATTTTTTTCCGCCGTTTTCAGCTGAATCGAATTCGAAAAATCGAAGAGAGAGAGAGAGAGAGAGAGAGAGAGAGAGAGAGAGAGAGAGAGAGAGAGAGAGAGAGAGAGAGAGAGAGAGAGAGAGAGAAAGAGAGAGATTTCAAAATCCTCAAAATACATCCTCCAACGTGCAATATCACACAATCATTTCGTTCGAAGCATTGCCCCCACAGGCAATTCTCCAATACTGTTTCTTCTCTTCCAACGCGAAGCAGAGTTCGCAATCGCCCAAAAATTGCAAAACAGAAAACTTTTCCCCCACAAAATACAAAGTTTCAATCACCCACTCAACCATTTTTTCCCCCAAATTCAATCAACGTCACTCGAATTTGTACATTTTTGCACCCCTTTAGGGGCCCATTGAAATGTTCGGAGAAAATTTTGAAACGTTTGCTCACGTTGGAGTCTGAGGCTCTATCATATTTCAAAAATTTCACTTTTACTCTCAGCCATTTTGGTTCCACAAATTCAATAAACGGCGGTTGGTTTCGTAAATTGTTGCACCCCTTTAGGGGCCGATTGGAATGTACGGAGAAAATTTTGAAGCTTTCGCTTGGGCTGGGGCGGTTTTATGGTTGCGAGGACGAGTCGAACTCTACCCTTTGCTCAAACAGTGCCGGTGCTCCGGGGTAATTAACGTAGAAGGGGGGGTCGGGCGGAGGGAACGGATAATTTGATCAGATGTGCGGCATTTATGGACCGCCTCGAGAGGAGGACCCATGTGCTCGGATATGCCCTTTCGCAATACGATAGAGGCATGCGAGCGAGAGTCCGAGAGGCACGGAAGTACGTACTTAAGCGGGTTTGCGCATGCATGCATCGAATGCTCGCCGGTCAGTCGATAATGGGGCGGTTAAGACCAAGGGGGCGAATTATTTTGCGGTTTCGGTAACGAGGTGAGGGTGGAAAAGTAGTACGGTTGCCATTCCCTCAATTCTCATCTGTACACTTACATCCCTCTCGAATTTCCAATGCTCTTGTAGCCCGTCTAATTTTGCTTAATGCCCTTCGGGAAATTTAGTTATTTTCCCTAAGGGAATTTCGGATAGTTCATAATGTGATTATTCTTTTGTTGCTTATTTTCGGTTAGGATCAGATGGGGAGTATGATAATTGTTACGAATTATTGTCGTTGCATTGTTCGATAATGTATTCTGAAAATACAAATGCATAGGTACGTATTTATTCTCGTGAATATTAAATTTCTCATGCACGGCAGAAGGGACAAGGACGAAAATAGGTGCATTTATATACACTACTCCAAACAAATTAAAGGAACAGAAAATGTCTTCAATTTTTTTAGTTTTTTTTTTAAGCGCTGTACCTATGTGAAAAATAATCGTATCGAGATGAAAGAAGGCATTTTGAAGCGTCAAGTTGTTAGTTTCGAGATATCTTTGCGAACATCTTTTGTGAGGTACGGTTGTCGCGCAATCATAAGAAATAACGGGAGAAATAATATTTTCAAATTGTTTTGTTTTTTTCTCTAAGTCCCACGGCCTCGGGAATTTTTTTTTTCAGTTAAATCGATATAAAAGCCAGTTAGCTTATTTATTCAGCTTGAATTTGCTTTTTTTTGGTCTCCCTATGTCAATTTTTTGCTGAGATATCCGTCTTTAAATGTAAAAACATCTCTTTGTCTTTGATTATCGATATCTCAGCAACCGATAATCGCACACGGAGTTAAAGAGCAGCTTTGAAAACTTGAATAAATTTCCTACAAGGCCTTTCCATTGATTTTTGAGAAAGGCCATTTTTTCACCCTTAACATTTGAAAAAAATGACAAAAAATGACTCTTTATGGTTTTTAGTAAATCTACCACTACTTTACAAATATTGATGGAAAAACTAATGTTTCCAGGTTTTTTTCAGTTCAATGTACCCCCAATAGCCCTGTAAATTTTCAAATTGATCTATCGAACCATTTTTCCGGGTCTGACTTATGATTGCGCAATAACCGTAGCTCACAAAAATGTTCTGCTAAAGATCTCAAAACTAGAAACATGGAGCTTCAAAATGCATTTTTTTTTCATTTCGATACGCACATAGATACAGCGTTTTAAAAAACACTAAAATAATTGAAGAAATGTTCTGTTCCTTTCATTTTCTGGAGTAGTGTATAATGCATGCGTAAAGTAAATTATTTTGATAAAGATTCTTGTCTAATATTCGCAATTGAGCCAATTTTCAATACTGAAAAACAACACCGGTCTTTGATGCTAAAATTATAAAAATCCGTTGTCGTTGTCGTAGGGCCCAAAAAAGGTCGATTTTTTATATATTTTTTTCTGGTGGGACTATTTGGATGACGAGGTTGGGATTTTACACACACAGTTGAGACATAGTCGTGCCAAGTTCGATTTTTTTTAAGTAAAAAAATATTGATAAACAAGGAATTATTATTATTTAAAAAAAGTGCCGCCGTTGCTGCATGGCCAATCGGTGTAGGGGCCACCGGCAACTATACTCATCTGAAAATAAAAATAAAATAATTCACTTTTAGCATAACAATAAAACCTTCAAATGGCCCGGTACTTTATTGACATTTTTACAATTACGAAAATGCCATGGTATTCAGCTTTGCATCGTTGCACCACAACAAAAATATATATTGTTTTTTATCCTGCCGTATTTTCTTCGGCCCATTTAGGCTAAGGAAATTACTGAAACATTGTTCAGGATCCTTATGCAAAATCCATAACTAAAGCTTGCAAAAAAAGATTTTCGCTAATAATAAAAATAAACAAATGAAAAAAAATGACTTCCGACAAAAAAAACAATTTCAATCATGCGTTATCATCAAATGGATAAACATCCGGACAAAAAAAGTCATCCTGTCATACGATAGAAAATGTTGTAAACTATGATCCAACCGATAAATTTGCATATGTCTCTCCTTTTTCGTATTTCCTCTAAAAAAATGTCTCCGACGAAGCAACGCAGATATCCTCGGGGCCCCGAGCACCACTTTTCTCTCCTACATTATTAAAATCATAACGGATCGACCGATCCTTCATACTCCACGAGCTCTTTCAGTCTTGAGTGCTCTTTTCCAAATCAACCGTATACACAATTACGCAAGCACGTGCGCCAATTGAGGCAATCAATCCATGATCGTCGGTCGGAAGAAAATACAAGAAATGAGAGCGTCCATTTTGTTTGTCCGATATGAATTATTGAAGCTTTGGACGCGTAGCGAGAGTGAATCCTGAATCAAATTGTATTTCCAGTCTTTCCCGATTGTTCGTCTACCAACTTTGTGCTACTTCAGTCTCGCCAACAAAACCACAATGGGAATAGAAGATTAAACTTTTCGCGATGTGATGACGAGAAGCTCCCTTGTCACACCGATCCGGGAGATAATTTTTCCTCGTATAATTGATGACTTTCTTTAATATACGAGACCGCGGGAATAAACTTGCACGGAGGAGTTTTCATCGCCAACATTAAAGTGGAAAAAACTCAGTCTTGTCTCGAGGTTTCATCGTTCATTCTCTGTGGCTTTGCGTGTGCCCTGTGGGAGTTATTTCGCGAAATCACTGCACGCACACACACATGTGTGTGTGTGTGTGTGTGTGTGTGTGTGTGTGTGTGTGTGTGTGTGTGTGTGTGTGTGTGTGTGTGTGTGTGTGTGTGTGTGTGTGTGTGTGTGTGTGTGTGTGTGTGTGTGTGTGTGTGTGTGTGTGTGTGTGTGTGTGTGTGCGCGCGCGCGCGTGCGTGCGTATATATATATATATATATATATATATATACAAACACACACATATATGTGCGAGATGGAGGAAAACTCAGCGATTACGAGGTAGAAGCAGAGGGAGAGTGAAAGGGAGAGAAAAAAGAGAGAGTCAGAGAGGGAGAGAGAGGGGCAATGTTCACGAAATTTCCCCTCGACTAAGAATATTTTTCTACTCTTTTTTCACCGAATACAAACGTCCTTTGAAAGAGGGGTGAGAAAAAGAAATAAAGTGAGAAAGGAGAGAGAGAGAGAGAGAGAGGGGAGGGGCAGCATGAGCCCTAAACCAACTGCGATGAAAATGACGACCGCAAAGAACTCGTTATATTTTCGGCTGTATATAGAAGTCAAAAAAAAGTGCAAAGCTCTCGCCTTGGTAAAGAAAAGTTCCAGCAACAATTTGCTACTGTGTGCAACGCGCCGTAAGCAAAGCACCTTCTATAGTGAGCCCTTTGCCACGTGCTCCATTGTGCTAAAAGTTATTTCTTGTTTCCCTTACCATGTGCATATATATATATATATATATATATATATATATATATATATATATATATATATATATATATATATGTTTGTGTGTGTGTGTGTGTATGGGTATACGCAAAAGGTATGTTATTAAGCATACATTGAACTTATTTCGTGTACATTTCCATTTAAAAAAATGACACGAAAATAAAAAGATGGTTTTCTGAAAACCAATTTTTTTAAACAGGCACGCAGCAGAACTCGAACAATTCTCGTCCAATGGATTAAAAATTTTAACTGTAGCTTCTTAGATTACGTTAACAGTCAGGTACGAACGTTCTTTTCGATTAATTGAAAATATATCATTTTTTATATGAAAAATATGGTCGAAAACCGAAATTTTTTCAAACTCGTCTCTATTTTTTTTGTATTGTTTTTTAATTTCCTCTCGAACTGATTGCTAAAACTAATATAATTAACGAAAATATTTCACTCTTAGTTTCAGGATTAAATTTACGACTGTTCTGCTGCGTGCCGCGGAGAGAGTTGGGAGAAAATCAGTAGTGCTATAGCGACTCGTGCGCCGCCATTTTGTATTCTTTTGACAAATACTTTTTTTTTACATACGTCAATATATACCTAATAAAACCTGAAAGTTCTTTCGACCATGTATTTTATTCCTTTCTTTAAACAAAATACCAAAGAAAACGCTCGAAAATGGGCAGTCACAGTGGTGTCCTCCCTTAAGGGGAGATATACATCTAGGAGCCGGAAAAAAGGTCATTTTTGTGATTTTTTTCGAGGAAAACTATTTGAAATTTCGGATTGGGGTTTTAATTATCTAAAAGTATATACATTCAAAAATATGCTTAATTTTCTTTATTTAAAAATATAAAAAATATACAAGGATATCGTATGATCCTTGGAGCGTCGTAAAAAAATCTGCGTATACGGTACCCACTGGCGTTTCTTTAAAAATCATCTGAAAAAAAACCAAAAAGATTATTAAATTAGATACTATAATCTAGTACTTGTCATAGCCGATTTTGAAAATATCGATTTATGACAAAATGGCGGACGTTTGAACATAAATAGTGATTTTTGGGCCAAAAATTAGTTATTATTTTGCCTATAAAACAAAAACTAAGTAACGGAAAAAAATCCTATGACAAGTACTAGATAATGGTGTATAGAATAACCACAAAAAACCTCAAGGCAATCGGTTCATTGGTTTTCGAGAAATTTTGGGTACCGATTTGAAAAACGTGGTTTTGAGAAAAACGCGTTTGAAAATTTGGGAATGAATAAATCATGAAATTTGTCAACTTACATGGAATCATCGATACCAGGCCCATAGTGTAGGTCTTCTACGGTCGACGGAATGTTCATAGCTTCTAAATCCTCGACCTCGACCATCTAGGTGTATATCTCTCCTTAAGACGGCTGTAGACGCAACGGAACGTTTGGTTGGATTAGCGAGGTGCGGCTAAGGAATGAGAGAAAAGGGTTCAGTTGGAAACGGTTATACGTGAACACCCGCAAAGGTATACGTTAGAACTCAAGAATTAATTGAGACCTCAATAATAATTTAAATATATATAGGGTGGAGCACATAAAGTGTTACAGAGCAATAGCACTCAAACTATTCATCATATCCAAAAATGTTTCAGACAAAAGTTTCAGTGTTCGAGAAGGCCGTCATACTGGACCACCCTATTTTTTTATCGGTGGAGGCGCTGAAGCTACGTCAAGGTCAACTCCACTTTTTTAAATGGAATGATACATTTTTTCTTCAACCATCTTGTGGAGCACCTCAAGCCGCATAAAAAACATCGGGGGTCAAAGTCGTTCAAGGTCATTCAAAGCCAGTATCGATTATACAAATCTAAATATCTCGGATCACTACCAAATATTTGGTAGTGATCCGAGATATTTAGTTTTGTATTTCATTTTAATAGGTGACCGGTTTTCAAAGTCAGTATCGATGATACAAATCTAAATATCTCGGATCACTACCAAATATTTGGTAGTGATCCGAGATATTTAATTTTGTATTTCATTTTAATAGGTGACCTTGAATGACCTTGAACGACTTTGACCCCCTAATGTTTTTATGCTACTTGAGGTGCTCCACAAGATGGTTGAAGAAAAAATGTACCATTTCATTTTAAAAAGTGGAGTTGACCTTGACGAGGCTTCAGCGCCTCTACCGAAAAAAAATAGGGTGGTCCAGTATGACGGCCTTCTCGACTCTGAAACCTTTGTCTGAAACATTATTGGTTATGATCATTAGTTTGAGTGCTATTGCTCTGTAACACTTTGTGTGCCTCGGCCTGTGTGTGTGTGTGTGTGTATATATATATATTAGGGTGTGCGGAAAAAAATCGATATTTTTTTTTTCGCTTGCATCCACCAAAAAAAGATGAATTAAGATAAAAAGAGAAGAATCCTCGAAGGAGGGCTCGAAAAAAAATTATTTCGAACGGCGCATTGCATTTGAATACTTTCCATAAGTATAACACAGGAAAATATTGGCACTTCTAAACGTCGTAGTAAAACTCTTCAGGAAAAAATCTCACAAAAATGTCAATAAGATTTTCTGATAGAGAATTGAATGCCCTACAAAAAATGTTCCTACGAACAATTAGCTTAGAACAACCGTTCAAGTGGTATCGCTGTCTGAAATTAAATTTTATTATTTAAGCGGCGTGCGCGCCATAGCATACGCTGCCACCTGGCGGCAGCATGCGGTAGCTCGTAGTGCAAAATTACAAGCTTCACACTAGCGCCACGAACGGGAAACCGCGACATTTTTCGCCCATTTTGGCCCCAAATCAAGATCTGTCACTGCTACAAAATTTCATTCGTTATTGGGAAGTGAATCCTGTAGTAGGAGAGGCTGCCTCGAAAAAATTAGCTAGTCACTTGTGGTACTTTAACGAGAAAATTGTTGCTTTATCGTTTTTCTACAATGCTGTGCCGATAAGTGTGAAGGCAAAAATGGTACAAGCTCTGCAATCTCGAGAAAAATCAAAAAATCCTTCCGAGTGAGTAATTTAAAAAAAATGATTAGGAAGTGTTGCTGAAAAAAGACATAAGCGATTTCGTTACTCAAGAATCCTTATTTCTTTTCCAGCAATTCAATTTACCTCATGATTTTTTGAGAGTAAATATTGAATTATGGCCGGAAAATGCCACTTATTTGAGTTGCTCAGATTTTTTTTTAATCCGAAAGTCGTTAATAACGTAGCCGAACGAGGTGTCAGTTTGATAGAAGCATATAACGGTTCATTAACAAAAAACTAAGAGGAGCTACAATATTTATTGGGTGTAGTGCAAAATCATCGACAGAAATACCCTAATTGCAACAAACAGACTCTTAAAAAAAGGAACGATAATTATCAAGGATTATAATGTAAAAACAAATTATTTTATCTTATTAAACCAAATTGATTGAATAAAACTTTTCGAAACACGGTCAATGATGGACGTCGTTTCTTTTATATTTGTTGTTGTACTTGATTCTTTTTTGTATCAGAGAAGTATTTTGAGAACGATTCCATGCAAATTGTATGTTAGAGCAGAACATTCTCTACAAAAAAAAAACCCAAAAAGTTTTTTCGTAAAGCGAAAAATTTGATTTTTACAGCCTTTTGAATTATTTTTTTTTCGATCAAATCAATTTCAGACAGCGATCCCACTTGAACGGTTGTTCTGAGCTAATTTTTCGTAAAAACTTTTTTGTTGCCAATTCGATTCTCCATGAGAATATGTTAATGACATCTTTGTGCGATTTTTTTCTGACGAGTTGCACTACCACATTCAGAAATCTCAATATTTTCCTGGGTTATTCTTATGGAAAATATTCAAATGCAATGCGCCATTCGAAATAATTTTTTTTCGAGCTCTCCTTTGAGGATTCTTCATTTTTTACCTTAATTCACCTTTTTTTGGTGGATGCAACCGAAAAAAAAAGTATCGATTTTTTTCCGCACACCCTAATATATATATATATATATATATATATATATATATATATAGCGGCTGCAGTTTAATTTTTATAACGAATGTTTAATGTAATCTTCTGCGAATGCATAGCCGAAAGAAACAAACCTTCTCGGCGATACGCCAGATGAAGACAAGAAAAGAAAGAAACGTTTTCTAATTATTTCAAGAATTTGAATTATGTTTTATGGTTATACTTTGTCCAACCTCATAAAGAAAGAACAGCGAACGAGAGAGTTTCAGTGGAGTCGCCTGGCGCAACTCTCGTCGTACTTTCCGTAATTCAGTTTGCTGAAATGCTGCGCGAGAGGGAGGAGAGAGAGAGAGAGAGAAAGAGAGAAAGAGAGAGAGAGAGAGAGAGAGAGAGAACAGGATACTGAGAGGGAGAGAGAGAGACCGAGGGAGGAAGAGAAAGAGCGAGCGATCGGCAACGAGAGCAAGAAAGAAAGAGATAAATAAATACAGAGAGTAACGAGCCTTCAAGGTAGAAGAGAGAGAACTGAGACATTTATTCTTACTTCAATTGCGTTTCCTTCGATAACGAGATTTTGCAGCTCTCCTTGTAAGTATATACTGTACATACACACATCCACACACACACACACACACACACACATATATATATGTACGTATATACGTGTACATTGGTTGCCATAAAACAAAGGCGTGTAATTCTTATCGTTCAACGTCCTAGGTCCTGAGGGTCAAGTTCTGCTGAAATAATCTACCAACTCGAGTCTCGTCCCACTGTAAATTTTTAAAAAGTTCTCATAAAGATTGTTCAAATTTAGATTCGGGTGACGACCCGAAAAGGTTATTTAAAAAAATCAATGTTAGAATAAGTAAGATGATCGAAAAATCGTTTGAAGATTCGTTTGCATGTGCATTAACAAAGTTGTGTAGGTGCCAAATTTTATAAAAATATCGATATTTTAGAAAGTTATAAACAATTTATGTGTGCTCAATTTTAGCTACCCAGTCCATATGAAACATATGATTTATTTCAAGAACAAATAATCCTTTTCTTGATGTAGATCATATCGGCTAAGACGTGAACGAGCTTTTAACGTTATAGTGTTTCAATTATCAAAACAAAAAATGGAATTGTTCTTCGAATTTTCAAGGATAAATAAGACCATTATGAGACCATTTTTTCATTGACTAATGAAATAAAAAGTTGAGGATTAAAACGTCGGTCAATACTGTCACATCCGGAAGGGACGCGAGTATAATATTTTTGTTTCTCTCTTTGTTGCCTACGCCGAACGCAATAGCACGGGATGAGGAATGATTTTTGTTTGAGGTTTTCAAACAAAAAAGATATGAATATAAAAGTTGTTGGGCTTGATAAATAAAGTCTTGAAATACATTTCTAAAAAATTTAATTCATTTTAATTCATTTTTAAATATATAAACTATAGTTTAACGTAACGCCTCAAAAATAGATGGACTAGGTAGCTCCATCACAACTCGGCAACGGCTTGTCTGAAACAAAAAAAATCAAAGTCCATTAGATTCAGTATGACACTAGCTACAAAATGACCCTCGGATATAAAGTTTTATCAAAAAATAAAAAAATGGCAGATGAAAAACAAAAAAAGTAAAAAACGCGTTTTTTCGCAGTTTTTCGCAAAAAAAAGAGTAAAAATCAAAATGTTAAAACCATCGAGGGTCATCTTGTTGCGAATCATATTTACAATATGTGGTTCAAATTTCAAGAGAATCGGTTTATTAGTTTTAGCGATACGATGGAGCTAGATTTTGAAAACGTTATATCGAGAAAAACGCGTTTGAAGTTGATACTATGAAAAACTCTTACTTAAACAATCGGCAATTCCTGCACCGTACAAAATCCCTTCTGATTGCTCATCATCGTCGATTTCTTCAGATTTTGCTTGCTTTCGGTTTTTTGAAATTTTCAAAGTGGACTGGCCCCTTAAGGAATTGACGCGAGGTTTCGGTACTGAGGAATAATTCGATAGACTTGTGTACGATTGACACTATGTTATTTATTATAAGATACTAGACGGGTCAAAGCGATCAGGGCTACGATGAATGATACAAAAAGAAAAAGGTATAGTCAGCTTACAATGGTTGTGTGTTTCACGCTTAGCTCGCTCGCCCGCTCGCTCGGTCACGTTGATGTTTGTTGTCGCTCGTCTTACAAGGGCCTTCGCTCTGGCCTGGTGCGCTCGCTGGTACAATCGCTGGTAAGGCGCTCGCAGGATTTTACGCTCGTCGTGGGTATACTCGACGTGTTTACTACGACGGGCACTACGCGTGGATAGAAATATGAACAAGGCGCGAGGTCGACGAATTGAGGCCGATGTTTACGGACCGATGATAGAAATTATACAAGTGTAGAATAAAACTTTTGTGACTCGAAAAATGAAGACTGTTCGTATGAAAGTTAATTGGGGATATTCGTATGCTTCTGAATTAAGGCCTTAGGCCACAGTAGCGGGTATAAAATCATGTGCGAAATTAACAATTTTTTCGTGTGAAAAAGAGATTCACTCATGAAATTAATTACACATCTATTTAGTATGAATATGAAGCTGTTAGAAAAAAAATATATATATATATATTTTTTTCGATGTACAAAATGGCCGACTACTCGAAACTTTTCGAAACAGCTTTTTTCCAATTGGCGTGATAAATAACTTCAACAATTTTCCCTCGATTTAGTTCAAATTTAAAAGTTATGTTCCTAATTGCATTTCGCAGAGAAGTACATACGGAATTTCTGATTAATCGAAAACTTTTCATTTTATGAGCAGTTTATAAGTAGTTATAACGAAATTTGTCACAGAAAATTAATTTCTTAAGTTCAAATACCTACAACTTTTGAATAAAACAATATTTTTTAAATTCCGTACGTACTTCTCTAGGTATTCTAATGTAGATTGACGAGAATTTTTGTTTTTTATTCGAAGTAAAAAATTGTGGATGCTAAATATCACACCGCGAAGCGCCTAAAAAAAGATAACAAAAGAAAATATTAGTAATTGGCCATTTTATAAATTGCTTAAAAATTCTTTAAAAAAATTCTTTTTAAAAATTCTAACAGCTTGATATTCATATCAAATAGATGTGTAATTAATGTTATGAGTGAATCACTTTTCCATACGAAACAAAATTGTTAAATTCGCACATGATTTTATACCCGTTACTGTGGCCTAAGGCCTTAAGACTCGATAGAAGAAGTTTATTCTATATTGGTTGACGTAAGACTGAGCCCTGAATTTGATGAAGATTGTCGTGAGACTGGGATTGAGACTCGATAGAAGAACTTGATTCGATGGTAGTTGACGGGAGACTGGGATCGAGACTCGATAGAAGAACTTCATTCGATGGTAGTTAACGGGAGACTGGGATTGAGACTCGATAGAAGAACTTCATTCGATGGTAGTTGACCAGAGACTGCTTCGACCTTTCGCACACTGACCCTTCTAGGTTCGCATGTGAATTTTTCGAGTGAGTGGGAGACAGTCTTTAGTTTCTCTTCTTAGAAATAATGGCGCTGATGGAAGGGGCAATTTTGTTTTGGAACGCGCATGAGGTGTGTAGCCGAAGTTCGCGCTAAGTCGTTCGCGATAGCGCGGCGACTGTTTGATACGGACGGCCCGGATGTTTTCATGCTTCGCTCTGGTTACCGGGTCGAATCATGCACGCTTCTCTTTGTCTCCATGCGGATCGCTAACGTAAAGTTTTTGAAGTGAGTTCGTGTTTGATTTTTTGAGCTGCGGCTTTTCGTGGAATATTTGCCTGAGATCGTGTTCTTGTTGAAAGCCAATGTGAGAGGAAAAGTCAATGACTGGCGGTGCTGTTATCTCCATATATCGCTGTCGTTTGAATATACTCGCGGAATGTACGCAAGTTCCTTTTTATGCTGTTACGCGTCTTATTCTTAGATTTATACATTTAATAACTTATGGCGGTAAAAGAGGATACTGGGAATAACCGAGGGGACACCTTGCCGAGAGAAAGTACATTCGCTAGGATGTGTGCTCCTATTACACTGAATAAGTATACCAAATGTCAAGTCAATCTGTTCATCAGATGTTGACAAAACGTGTAGATTGTTTCGAAAAACCTAGTTTCGAGAAAAACGCGTTAAAATTTTTACTAGAAGTTCTACCGTTGTAATCATAAGTTTATCTTCCATCTACGATTCCTGTACCATATGTTGGACCTTTCTCTTCAATTTAAGTTGCCTTAAGCAACGAACGGGTGTACGTCATTTTCACAGCAGCCTAACCCCTTAAACGTCCGTTGACGTACTGGATTATTTTGACCCAGACGAATTTTAAATAAAATGCTCACTTTCGCAATTTGAGAATCATCAAACATTTTCCGTATTTCACTTCTGCAGACATATCACGAAGTGTTAAATGTGCATGCCTGCTTCTTTCAAAATAAAAACCGACTGAAGGGTTGTTAATAGCAAGTGGATGAAGTACCATCCGGGTCAAATTGACCCGCTGTGTCAAAATCGCGGTCAGTGATAAGTCTGTCAACGGTAGGTTAATTGTCCGGTGGCACTGAATTATTGGGTCTACGCATAATTTCGTAACAAAAATCGAGTGAATTTTAAATATTAATCAAAGCAGGCGATTTTGATCAACTATGTTCCATTGGGTGCAATGACTTTCTGCCGTCTCTGCACAAGCTTCATTATCTTTCTTTCATGGAAGTCCTGAGATCTTTGGCCAACGAAGTCATTCAAGTGGTTTTTGAGAACGTGCAGGGAACTGAAGGTTTTATTATTCAAATTGTTCTGTAGCGCCCGGAAAAAGTGTTAGTCTAAAGGTGTAAGATCCGGACTATACGGTGGATGCACCAAAACATCCCACCCAAGCGGCGAAAACTTTTTGCGGATCGCCAAAAAAACGTGTGGTCTAGCGTGACCCTGGTGGAACACAACGCCCTCCCTACTCGTCGATACGGGCCGCTTCTGATCGATTGCTTGCTTTAATTTGGCCAGATGTCAGCTGTAGGTACTTGGTCGAATCAATCGGTTCGTTGGGTGGCAGCAGCTCATCATAGACGATTCCTTTCCAATCCCACCAAATACAGAGCATCTCCTTCTTTGGGTGTAATCCAGCCTTTGCGACCGTCTGAGCAACCTCCCCGCGCTTCGACCACAATCTTTTTCCACTGACATTGTTGAAGACAATCCACATCGCCAGTAATCATTCGCTTGAAAAATGGTTCGTTTTGATGGCATTTGAGCAGCAAATCGCAAGCTACAAATCGGGTCATTGAATTCTTTTCGCTCAGTTCGTCCGGCACCCAAACATCAAGCTTGTTCACCGACCCAAGCGTCCGTAAATGTCTCGAAGCAGTTGATAGCTCAATGTTGAGGTTATGTTGAATCTCTGTAGTCGTCAAATGCCGGCCGGAGTCGATAAAAGCCTTGATTTTATCGAGATCAGTAGTGACTGGCCGACCGTGGCGAGGAGCATCTTGGAGATCACAACCTCCACAACGAAATTTCGAAAACCATTTCCGACACACTCTTTCGCTTACGGCTTTCTCTCGGTACACGGCGCATATTTTTATGTGAGTTTGCGACGCGTTTTTGCCATTTCGGAAATAAAAAGGGAAACGAAAATACACGTTTTATCCTTGCATGTCCAAAATATAATAATACTTCGTATACGTCACGGATCTCGATGGATGTTTTTTTACATGTGGGCATAAGTTTCAGCTTTTACCCGCAGGTACCTGCGGGTGATAAGGCCTAGCTAAGCGAGATTTACGAAAAAGTGAAAAATATTCACATTAATCGACGGTTTTTAATGATAATCGAACTTTTATATCAATTATTATAAAATATAAACAAAAAATGGCAACTTCCACCATAAACAAAAACAAAATTAAACGTTTTTAAAAACCTCGCCAATAGTCTTTATTTTACTATGATAAGATAATAAGGCCCACGGCTTTAACGTACTTAAATAATGAATCTGCATGTTATACATTTGGTATTTCCTATCAACAATCATATAAATGCACAAATTACATTTCAGAAACACATATAAACTATAAATTCGCACATTTAACAGCCATCAGGGCACTTAAGGTAGTACGAGCGCGCAATATTGATTTCTATAGATTTTGTTCAAATTTTTACCAGACATTGTTAATATCATTATACATGTTTGAGTAAAATTTCAGAACGTCGACTATTTAGATTGGGAGCTAATGGATTTCAAAATTGGAACTTTTAACACTGCAGGGTCTGCATTGAAATTTAGACAGCATAATTTTCCGTAAAAAATATTTGTCCCCTATAATAAGAAGACATATGGCAACACCGCATCGTTCCACGTATCCAATGACATGAGTTTGCGCGGCATATTTAAAATAATACTGCAACACAAATTTTTATTTGGAAGTAATTTTTAATCGAACAAAGTTTTTAATTAGTTATGAATGAACCAACACTTTTATTTGTTAATGAAGATAACATAAACAATATAAAATATTAATATTTATAATGCAAATATTTTTTAATGACAAAATGTTTTACTTTAGGAATACCACAATTATTTTTTTCTCGAAATATTGAACAATACTGTTCTGCGTTGTTGCCATATGTCTTCTTATTATAGGGGACAAATATTTTTTACGGAAAATTATTCTGTCTGAATTTTAATGCAGACCCCGCAGTGTTAAAAGTTGCAATTTTAAAACCCATTATCTCCCAATATAAACAATCCCAATATGTACAATGGTACTCATGGTACCACTTTCCGCATTTTGTGCATTGTATCATGTCAGCTGTCCTGTCCTCTTCACATCCATGACAGTTCCAACTCGCTCGATTTTTTGAACCACGATTGCCTTTGGCGGTGTAGGTCTTTTTATTTTTTTTCTCATCTTCATTATTTTTATCGAACCGAGCTTTCGTGACCGGGGTTCCTCTGTAATTTATGGCTTTCCGCCCAACCGTAGGTTTTTTCTGAACCTTTTACTGGCGAGGGCATAAGTTGACGAAATGCTGCTCTGAGCCGAGTGGGGGGCATATTGTCTTCATCATCGTCCGAACTCGAACTACCGTGAATCATGCGGTAAAAGCTTCCCGTAGGCACTAAAAATGGAGATTAATCAATTAGCAACCAAATCCACACTTTATTTACATTTGTAGCATCTTAAAAGTAATGAAAGATCCATTTAAATACAACCGACCTTGTTACAAGAAGAGAGGATAATTAGGCCTATGGTTAAATTTGGTAGGCCATAATACCCGTCGACTACGTCTGTAGAAAAATCAAAATAAAAAATATTTACATCTCGATAGCTCGTTCAAATATTTAAGATAATAGAAACATGAAATAATAGAGAAATGGACAGCAAATTTATTCAGCTAAGTGTAATATTACAAGAAATACTTACGATTGATCCAGAACGATTTTTATTATTCGTGCTGTGCGACGGTCCCTCACGATGTATAATGATGCAACCTGGCGGCGGGGAGCGGGTTATCGCACATGCGCTAGCTTCTAACGATATCTTCGTGCGTTATGTGCCTGCGTGTGTAACCTTGAGCGAAAGCCCTGATTCGGAATGCGATTTTCGTTCGTTAGGCCTTATTACCCGACTGGAAATGTTGTTCCAGCAGCCGGATCACTGATCAGGCAGGTTTTAAGATACGGTCTGGAATACCGTAGAAGCGCCCGCCTGATCTGTGCCGGATATTTACTGGATCAGTGAATCCGAAGAACGGGTGTAATAAAGACAAACTAATCAGTCCTGAATCAGGTAATCTTGCGAGGACCTTGTTAGGGCGCCGAAGTCCGTGCCTGATCGGCGCCGTACGTCTGCCGGATCAGTAGTACCCAGATACCGATGTAAGAAGGTAGCATTCATCAGGCCCACATCAGACGACCCGCAACGCGTCCCTTACATGGCTCTGTTAAGGTTACCTGTCCAAGGCCCGATCGATTTTCCTTTTCCCATCCGTGCTCAGAGGTTGGCTAATCCAGTAAACATTCGGTGCCGATCCGCCATACACTTCGAAGTGTATGTCTGATTTGCGCCGCATGTCTACCGGACAACCTCATTCGGGGCCATCAAAGTAAACAACTGAGTTGCTGTGTGCATAATTTCGGCAAAATTCCAATAAAAGTAATATGGTGTCCATGCGGACGCTGTCATCATCAAATCAAGATACAAAGAACGAATAAAAATAAATTTGCAGCCTGCATCGTGAGAATGCAACGCTTTTTTCTTCCCTTTTCATTCGTTTATTTTTATCGTCATCAAAAAGTAATCAATCAAATCAATAAAATTAAATTTTAATGGCACAACTTAAATTTTTTCATACAGAATCATTATCCGAAGCCTGTTTTTGCAAATTCCGGTCGTAAAACTCTACCGAGAATATGTAAAAACGTGTGAATTATTTTCACAGCCTAAATAGGCAGAAAAAATCCGGTAAAACAGAATTATTGTTGCATTGCAACTATGCAATCTTCAACCCCATGAATACAATTATTGAGATTCTTTAGAATTATTGCCATTCTTTAGGATAGAATTAGAATGATAAAAATATGCAAAAAAAGAAGGTTTACACAAGTGTTTGAATGGCTAAGTATGTAGCGCGCTCAGCTCTAGAATTAGAAGACGTAGGTTCAATTCCGAGAGGAGGTAAAAAACTTCAACGAGGCGGGATACGTTTTATTTCAATTATAATATAGGCAGGACCATAAATAACGCATATGGAAACGAAAAATGCTACCAGAATTTGTTTACTCCCAATTTTTGGATTTTTTTTCATTTCAGGCATAGATACGGCAACCGGATCAGAGCCTGAAAAGGTATACGGATCAGTTACGTTACCGGCATCCGCGTCTTGGCCGGATTCAAAAAAGCGTTTCACTATCTGTCGGAATTTTGCTATGTACTTGTGCTGTACCCAATACAACCAATGTCAGTAATTAATTGCCGTGTCTTGATATGGGTCGCGGCTATTGCAGGATCATCTTGACACTTTCCTATAATTTTTCTTGTCGTGCTTACGGTAGTGAATCAGTTATTTGTCCGTCTCTTCAATAGCAGCGGTGCCCCAGATCAAGAAGACCCAAATGTACGTCATTTTGGGGTAGGGTGACTGGATCACGAGTGCGTATAACTTTGGCTTGCCAACGGTTTTCGTGAAAGGTAACACGAGGACTTTTTCATGCATATGGAAAGGGCACAGTTTTGGCGCAGCTTGTTGTGCTTTGAGAGTCCATTCTCCCTCTCTACCTATCTATCTACCCTCATTCGCGGAAAACAATGTTGAATGGAACACAGTGGGAGCAGTGGCGACCCCAAAATGACTGTAGCGTTGTCTGGTGACCGAAATATGCAGACAAACGCATTCAAACGGACTTTCGGGTGACATGACATATTAGTTCTTCGCAGACCTACTGCTCGCTGCGAGCTACAAAAGCACTCACATACTGCGGAAAATGCATTTGATTAACCGCATGCTCCTCATGCTAATTTAGCCATAAACAGTCTTCTCGGAAGTCCCTTTCCCCGTATCTCTCTCTCTCTCTCTCTCTCTCTCTCTCTCTCTCTCTCTCTCTCTCTCTCTCTCTCTCTCTCTCTCTCTCATGCGCTTTTGTCCTTTCCTCGAGCTGAGGTGTGTCCCTTGAATTATATTGGCCTGCCATTTCGCACGGGTTGGGTAAACTTGCCTGAATCACACTAGGATCATTCCCACATAGGTTGCAACACAGCACCTCTGATGGATGTGGACGAAAGCAGGTAGGGAAGTCGGGGCAAGATGATAACGCTAAGGTTATGTTCAAATAAAACAATACATATATGATTCAGTCAACGTCAATTATTTTTTAAACTAATCAACATTTATTAATCTTTTAATTTTGGAACCAAACAAATCTGTCTTCCTGATTTGTACCATACAATGTATATTTTTTATTGAACCTTTATTTGTCCCATCTTATCCCGTATGCGGTGCAAGACGAAACAGCGCTGGGATAATGATGGGACACGAATTATTGGCATCTTTCGCATATAAAAGTGGTTTCATACTCAATACCATCGATTTGATAAGCCAACCGTCTAAGTTCTGTAGGATCAGTCCGAATAATCTTCCTTCCATATCATTTTGATCATTTGTAAGTTCTTTTTCTTCCCCCGGTAGAAACCCCGGTTGAAGAGGAACCAAATGCTTTACTAGTTTCATTTAACCCTTTTTAACGTAAATAGTGGTGCGTTGTAGAATATTCCGGGTTTGCGATAGGTTGTATTCGTCTTGCCCCATTAAACGGTTAACGAATTAACAAAAAATCACGCAATAACCTTGCAAATTTCTGACAAACCGTTCTTATTATATTAATAATTAGTACTTTCATTGCGTTTACCTACCTGTCTCTAATCAACATCAGCAACTCAAATAAACTGAAACGATGTTAAACTTTACCAAAAATTACATCGTTCTGTCAAAAAATCGATATTGTTTTCTCACTCGAGACGCGTGCTTCCGCCACAGTTGATACTTTCACACTCATTCACCTTACCGCCACCCCTCTAAACTCCAATGGCAGCACTGTGCTCGCACACACTGTTTAGTGGCTAGGCTTATGATTCATCTTACCCCGCGTATTCGTCTTGCCCCGAGTTGCCCTACTATAAGCAGCTTTATTGGGTAGCAAGAATTATAAAAATTTGCTGCCGCTGGGAAGTGAAATATACGAGAAACAAGTATTTTAGAATTTTTTGATAATACTTTCACATTGGCAGGGCCCTGCTATGTTCAGTGTTACAAAATCGTGGTACGTAGAGGAAGGTAGCTGTTTATTTCGAAGGATGGCTGAATTTACTAAGCACAAATGCTGCGTTTTCATTTGGTGTAGCAATACTTTGCGTCCGGATGTTGCACCCAACTCGTACCGGCAGGGTAGTCCTCAATGGGGTCATCGCATATGACAGCTATTTTTCTTCGTTTTTTTTTTGGGATTTTTTTTTGATGGACCATTGAAACATACTATCTTTGAATTTTCACTACACATTCTTTAACATTTTTACTTACAGTCCCTCAGAATTTTAAGAAACAAAAATAACGAGTTGAATGAACTTCACACCGTTCGGAAGATACCCATGTGGAAATGAAAGTTGGTTGATCGCTGCCATGGTTCCGGAGGTTTTGCTCATCTGAAATTAAAAAATCAAACGGCATTTTAATTTGGAGACCTGAGGCTATCGCCGGAACTAGAGTAAAGTGAAAATATAGAAAATTGAATTTTTGGCACGATTTTAAAAGTTAAGTTCCAAGTTTTGTAATTTTTTTCGACTTTTTCAGATTAAAAAAAAACTGTGGCAGGTATCAGAAATATTCGAGTTCAGGTGAGATCTACAGATGTACTGATTATACCACAACAATTTGAGCGAAATCCGCCCAATAGTTTGTGAGATATCATGGAAGCCAATTAAAAAGTACAGTTTTGAGAAAAACGAGTTTAAATATAACACACACACATTTTTTGGAATTTGTGCCAAATATTTTTTTCGTTTTTCTGGACCTGCCACATGGGGATGACCGCCTGAATTACACCGGTATGATTAAAAGATAATTGTACAATTATTTTTAGGTAGACCTAATTTTGTCCGAGTACATTAACATCGTAAAAGGATATTCAATAATTGTTGTGTAAAACCAGATGAAAATGAACTAGTTCAGCAGTTTTAAAGAAGGAATGCTCTGTAAACCGTCCACCAGTAGGGTTGTTCAGTAATCTTACCGGTACGATTCATAAATAATTGTACGGTTGACTCAAGTAGACTCGATTCCGTTTTTGGACCACGAACTTTAGGCCGGAATCGTCAATTTCTTTCACGAACTCGAAGATTTAACAGTTAACTGATTTTCGTCTATAATGAAGTACAAGTACATCCTAGTATACTGGTAAAATTTAAAGCCGAGTCCCCGAACTTACAACGAGAAATACACGACTTCAAAAGTCGTCTCATTTATACGGCACTTTATGGAGATGGCACGCTGACCACATTTATATCTGAGAATTTATACACTGAATAACTCTAGATGCCTGATATTAACTGCTCACGCGTGTAAAAAATTCTAAAGGTTCCGTGCCGACAATAAAAACAGTGAGTCACCGAATGTTTAAAGAAAATTGATGATAACACCTAGAAAAATGTGACTAAGAAGAATTTTCGTAGCCGCGACTTTTCAGAGAAAATGTTAAAATGTGTAAATCTACTAAACTTGCGCGAATTTTTTAATTTCGGTTTATCGTTGGGTATAATAATTGATTGCGACCTATTTTTATGAAGCGCCACTGTGATTTCCTAATGATTCAACAGGACCCTCCTAATGCCCCCACAAAATACGGCCATTCGCGAAAGGAATACCTTAAGCACGTCATAAATTAAGTATGCGACACTTCCGCACCATCGTCAAAACTCTGTCGATTTTTCTTACCTTGCGAGTACCATAAACCGGGGTTAAATTGCCATTAAGGGTAGCTTTGACAGTTTTTGGGGCTACTTTAAGGGGCCAGTCCACTTTGGGGCCACGAAAAAGGCTATTTTCGCGATTTTATAAAAGATATGAATATAAAAGTTGTTGGGCTTGATAAATAAATTCTTGAAATATAACAAAAAAAATTTTTATTCATTTTTATTCATTTTTAAGTACAAAAACTATAGTTTAACGTAACGCCTCAAAAATAGGTTAGGTAGCTCCATTACAACTCGGCAACGGGTTGTCTGAAACAAAAAATCAAAGTCCATTAGATTCCGTATGACACCAGCTACAAAATGACCCTCGGATATAAAGTTTTATAAAAAAATAAAAAAATGGAAGATGAAAAACGAAAAAAGGAAAAAAAACAGGTTTTTTCGCAGTTTTACGCAAAAAAAGAGTAAAAATCAAAATTTTAAAACCATCAAGGGTCATCTTGTTGCGAATCATGTTTACAATATGTGGATCAAATTTCAAGAGAATCGGTTTATTAGTTTTAGAGATACGATGGAGGTAGATTTTGAAAACGTTGTTTCGAAAAAAACACGTTCGAAGTTTATACTATGAAAAACTCTTACCTAAACTCAATCGGCAACTCCTGCACCATACAAAATCCCTTTTGATTGCTCATCATCGTCTATTTCTTCAAGTCTTGCTTGCTTTCGATTTTTTGAAATTTTCAAAGTGACCCTTTAACAGAGAGTCAAAATACGCCAAAATAGCAATAGAATAAAATACTTTTGAACAAAATAACAATAGAAAAAAATACTTTTTTTTTCTATTGTTGCTCAAATTTGTTGTTCAAGTTTATTTCAATGTTGCTAAAGTTGATTGTAATGTTGCTAAAGTTTATTTTGATCTCAATGATAATTATAAGACTGATTAAGTGCCTATAATAGTCTCTTAGGTACTTGATATTTTTATGTAAAATGTTTTCTGAATAAAGATCACAATTTGATTGTAATAAATCGTTGATTTTCATTTAATTCCATGTATAATGCGTAAAATATTACATTTTTTTTTAAATCAAAATGCTGTCAAAGTAACCCTTAATCTTTGACATAAGTTGCATTTCAATGCCTCGTCGAAGAAACCCCACACTCGAGCTTACTTTGACACTTAAAAAAGAAATAATTTAGATTGTGGGGGGGGCTTGACTTTCTTATACATTTGATAGCCAAGGGACACATTGTTCTATTGGAGCAAAAAAAGTTGGAATCTATAATATTAAAAAAAAGTTGCCTACAAAAAACTTCCAAAACCGGGTGAAAGTAACCCCATTTTACGGTACGACCTATCGTAAGACTGCTACGATCAGGAACAATATTCCCACATCAACAATATGTTCATTTTGAGTTCGTATTATACAAGAAAACTAAATACAATAGCAAATTACCCCAGTCGACTTGTTTAAGTTAAATATATTGACAACAAATGTCCTTAAGGGGCAAGTCTACCCTAGACAGTCTAGGTTCCTTCCATCACTGACACGAGTCAATTTTATTGCTCGGAAAGAAGTTTTTTCTCCGTGCCAGTGTCATTTCATTGATCTCAGTCGCGAGTCTCCAACTTTCGCGTTTTTTTTCCAAGCTTCGTCATCGAAAGACCAGTCAATAGTTTTCGTTACGTGATCAATCTTTTTTTAACGGGCTGGAATCCGATTCCCTCAGTTTTTCAGTGCTCTTGCGAAATACTTTTTGTTCCCATACGAACTTTTTTTTCCCTCCGTTGGGGCAACGACCATGCGATCGCCGGTCAGTCCTTCCGTAATCTCGTTATGTTCTTTCATTTTCCGATACATCGGAAATTCGATAAAAAAAAAAGGGAAGACGACACGTCGTTGCTAATCGAGTTTCGGGGCTCATCTTGGTGGAGCGGTGATGGCAGTTGTGCCCAATTCGATTTGGCTTTCCTAGCCTCGTCTTTTACGATTTCGGGAAACGAAATGGAGTACGGACAAGGGAGCAGTTGCGGGGCGAGAGGGGGGAGGGGGGAGAGAGGATCCAAGGGAGGAAGAGGTACACGACCATTCAACCACTCGGTCACTGTCCATACGCGCGATTCCCTATGTCGTCCCCTGTTTCATAGTAACCTCGCTCCATCATCGTGCAACTTTTCTTCCATCGGAAAATTGATCCGATAACGGTCAGCGAGTTCTTACCGACGAATTAATTGGACCCGGCAAACGACAAGCATTTTTGTTGCCTCCAGAAATTCGTGAAACTATAACAACGAGTTTACTCGGTTTCAATTCATTTTACAGGTTATGTTCCCGGGTCCTATTTTTTCCCCTGGCAATCAATGAGAGTCGAAACTGGTCCGGTATCAATACTTTACTGATCATGAATCGTAGAATCACAGAATTTTATGTACATGTAAAATTACACTTTATAATATTACGATTTTTTCGACATTGAACTGCGGATAGCCTTTTTAAAAAATAATCTTTTTTCTTTGCATTACTTCCGCATACATGTAGTATTGAATTAAAATGTTTACCACGCGCGCCGACCATATCTATATTTGCTACGTCTCCGTTCATACCTATATATGTTATCGCGCTCTCCGTTTTATCCAAACAAAAGTACCCAAACAAACCCAAACCCAAAAATTATTACATTAAAAATAATTACAAAATAATTACAAAATAATTACAAAAATTATTACAATTATTACAATAATTACAAAAATTATTACAATTATTACAATTATTACAAAAATTATTACAATTATTACAATTATTACAAAAATTATTACATTATTACAATATCACGCCAAAAATCCCTGTAGGGGGGATTTTTGGCGACGCGTAATATTGTCTCAAAATATTAAGAGGAATGTTTGTGCAAAATTTCAGCTCGACCGGCGGGGGGGGGGCGGAACTTTACTCTTATCCTCATTCGAGCAAAAGCTCTTTCCGACAATCCGCTTTCATTGAGCGGCCTCCGAAATTTTTACAATAATTTATTCCACCAATTAGACAAATCAAACACACGAGTACCAACAATTTTTGGCATTTTGACAAAACTGAAAAATTGGGCCAAATTCATTATGGACGAGTAATAAAAATTATTTTAAAAAACAAGCAGATACGTATATACTCGAAGTTCTAGACCCTGGCAAAAACGTCGGGTATAACGAGGCGTGCATACGTATCCGCCGAATTGGCCCCTCTCCGCTTTTATTCGCTTTTGGTACTCCGTTCTCCGGTCCAATTACACAATTTCTTTTTTCTTCGTCGAATTTGCAAATTCGAGAACGTTCGCTCAGAGTGTACCGATGCGGGGTAATTATAAATAATTGAGGTTTCCTCGGAATTCGTACTCTGCTTCCGGTGATGGAAATTTTCCGTTGCGACGAGGCCCCGCGGTGCTCGAGTCCTCGAGACTTCCATCTTAATAGAGAAGCGGATAATTGAGTCGCGGTGTACAACGAGAGCGAGTGGGACAGATGGCTATTATGTTTGATAACGGAGCAGGCAAACTGCTCAACGTTTAATTGAATTTTATATGTATACTTAATAAATAAAAACGGCATTGGTATAGAACGTCCCGTCGAAAAATTCGACGATGACAAGACACCGATCGAGGTTTCACATATACGATGGCTTATAAATTTTGGGAAACTTGCAGTCAAGCGACCGGAAAAAGATGCATTTCGACAATTTTGATACCCAGTTGATAGAATGGAAATTCCGTTTAGTGGCGTTTGTTCTACATACCCATATAGGGTCGCCTGTCGTAACAAAAATGCCAGCATTCAGCCATTAAACGGTTTGCTGATAATCGGCCAATAATTCGTCGACCAGCATTGGCGTACTGTAGGCGGATGAACGGCTTGCCAGATCTATGCCAGCCATTCGTGGGCCAATGCTATCGCACCGATAATATGGCGATCAGCATTGGGGTATCGTAGGCGGATGAACGGCTTGCCAGATCTATGCCAGCCAGTGGTGGGCCAATACCATCGCACCGATAATATGGCGATCAGCATTGGAGTATCGTAAGCGGATGAACGGCTTGCCACATCTATTCCAGCCATTGATGGTTTGTTTTTGGGCGTTTTGCAAATGCAGTTCGTTAAACTGTAACACGTAAAAACCAGGGATAAGGTTTCGAAAAGCATATCCCACTGATGAAGCTGAAATTTTGCACCGACCTTCTTTTCAATATTTTAAGAGAACCTTTAAGAGGATATTGGCGACTAGCAATAGTTTTCGATATATCGTATATTGAAAGTTATTTATTGTACTGCGCTTCTACTATATTAAATAAACCCAAACAAACCCATCCCACATGGCAAGTGATATGCACATACGGGCGAGCACTGTTTGCCAGGAAGCAGCGCGGCCGGAGGAGTGGGGGGTGCCTATCGGATATATAGATATACTCGTATGGCGTGAAATAATAAACTTTACAATGCGATGTATCGAAAACTATTGCTAGTCGTCATAAATCCGTTAATGGTTTCTCTTAGGATAATGAGAGGAAGTTCGGTGCAAAATTTTAGCTCGATCAGAGAAGTATGCTTTTCGGAACTTCACCCAAAACGAGCGAGCTATTTTTACATCCTAAATGGACCAAAAAAAATTGTCGGTAAACTTTAATGTGACGAATAAAATTATCGGCATAAAAGTAAGGAACGAACAAACGATGGATTCTGCAAGTGTTAGAATGGCTAAGTGGGTAGGGCGCTCGACGCTAGAACGAAAGGCGCAGGTTCGATCCCGATGAAAGGTAAAAACTTGAACAATGCAGAAAGCGTTTTTAATGCAATTATTCTATGTACATGGACATAAGTAAAGCATAAGAAAACAAAAATGATACTACTAGAATCTTAATATTCATAATTTGTCAATTTTTTGTTTTTCATTTCCGGCAGAAGATCTGGCAGCCGTTGCTGGGCCAATATGGGCGTATGATAGTTGGCCAAGTCTTAGCAGCCATTCATGGTTTACCATTACCAACCATGCATGGTGCGGATCTGGCCCGTTTATATAGCCATTACCACGCCATCGTTTGTTCTCTGGCAACCAGTCGTGGGCCATTACTGTGCCTATTGTAAAACCCTATGTGGGTATCCTCGAGTATCTTCCCCAAAATTTTCACACTATTTTCTAACAAAATCGCAGCGCTGGATGAAACGAGCTAGCTTTGTATGATAGTGTCGGCAGGCAAGGGGTCTTCAATTTTTTACCTGCAACGAAAATTCGAAATACTTTGCATTCTATATGAGATTTGCTTTCGCAGCACGTAGAGAAATCGAAAAATATCGATTTTTGATAAATGGGTGTATATTTGAAAATAACATTATTTTCGGTAAAAAATATCGCCGAAAATATTTTTTTACGGTAAAAATTTACAACATATCAAGAAATGCCTGAGTACTTCGATGAGAGATGTTGCTATGAGGGTCCGAAAAAAGGTCAACTCGGTCGGTACGGAATTGGCGATGTACCGTAAAACGGGGTTAATTTTTTTTAACATCCTAAATTCTAACTTTTTTTGCTCCAACAGAACAATGTGTCCTTTGGCTATCAAATGTATAAGAAAGTCAAGCCCCACCATCCCCCAAAATTTTACAAATATATTTCTTAAAGTGTCAAAGTAACCCCGAGTGTGGGGTTCCATTGACAGGGCATTGAAATGCAACTATGTCAAAGATTAAGGATTACTTTGACATCGTTTTGATAAGAAATTTAATATTTTATGCATTATACATGGATTTAATTAAAAATCAATGATTTTTTTAAATAAAATTATCATCTTTATTAAGGGAAGGCACCACTGTGACAGGCCGAAAAAGGTCGTTTTTAACGATTTTTTTGTCTACTGGATTATTTATTTGGGATTTGGAAAGAAGATATGTTATTAAGCATATGCATTTAACTTATTTCGTGAAAAGTTTATTTTACAACATTTACACGAAAAAAATGGTTTTTTCGGAACAATGTTTTTAGAATCGGCACTCAGCAGAACTCGAACAATTTTCGTCCAATCGACTTGAAATTTCAACTGTAGCTTCTTACATTGCTTTAACCGTCAAGTACGAACGCTTTTTTTCAGTTATTTGAAGATTGTAAAAAATACATCATTTTTTATATGAAAATTATGGTAAAAAAACGAACTTTTTTCAAACGCATCTCAATTTTTTTTAAATTATTTTCAAACTTCCCCCTACTTGAATGCTAAAACTAATATAATTAACGAAAATACTTCACTCCTAGTTTCGGGACTAAATTTACGACAGTTCCACTGCGTGCCGCGGAGAGGGTTGGCTGAAAACCAGTGGTGCGCCGCCATTTTGCATTCTTTTGACGAATAAATATTTTTTATCTACTTCAATATATACCTTATAAAACCTGAAAGTTCTTTTGAACGTGTATTTTATTCCTTTCTTTGGGGAAAAATTCCAAAGGAAACGGTCGAAAATGGGCAGTTACAGTGGTGTTCTCCCTTAAGGAAACATTTTACATAAAAATATCAAGTACCTAGGTGTAATATACATATTTATACTATATCGCTACATATTGGTATGTAAGATAGTACGCATATCGTTGACCACGTGATGGATCGCAAGTTGGGAGATTGAACGAGATTCGGGAAGCAGTCTGTCCCCGGCCTCGGTCAAAAGAGGATGTTAATCGTTCAAAGGCCTACGGGCAAAATTCAATAAAAGTATTACCAAACACGGTCTTAAACCTCACTCGGGTCAATGATTATTTATCTTTTCCTTGTACCTCGGAAGTCTTAGTCTAACAAATCAGAAGTGGGATCGGAACACGGAAATGAAAGAAGTTAAATAAAGATAAAAATCATCGAGAGGACTATTAATGAACCATGATCGTGAATGACGTCACGAAATGAAGACTGGCTCATTAGTGCGATACTAATGATTACGAAACTATAAAAGTGTGTGAATTATGCAGTCACTACTTTTAGCGACAACGGCGCATCGGTTAAATTATTTCGATTTCGCTAACCAATTAAATTTGCGTATTATCTGTGTGCGCAGAGCAAGGGCTTACAGCCGTTATATTTGAATTCGTATATCCCAGTACGTAAGAAGTGGTGGGTTCATGTTCCGACAATTTCACGAATTGAGAGTGGATAACGATTATATACGCACTGAGGCGTTTTCGAATTTATCTACAGGGGATAAAATTTAAAATCATTACCGATTGTCATTCGCTCACCCTGACTCTCAACAAGAAAGAAATAAATCCTCGAATAGCTCGTTGGGCACTTGAACTGAGTTATGACTACGATATAGAACACAGAATAGGTACTCGAATGTCACATGTTGACGCTTTGAGTCGTGCCACGGGAATATTAGTTATCGAGGTTAATCCTTTTGAATTAAATCTATCGTTGGCGCAAAATCGAGATCCAAGATTAAAAGAATTGCGTACCAAACTTGAAACAAACGATGATCGCTATTTTGAAATGCGAAACGGTCTTGTATACCGAAAGAGAGGCGACACCTTGCTGTTTTATGTACCACGGAGCATGGAGAGTAGCGTGATTTATCAATATCATGATGATATGGGACATTTGGCCGTAGAAAAGACGTGCGGGGTGATCCAAAGGAGTTATTGGTTTCCAAAGCTCAGAGAAAAAGTAGAAGCCCACATTAAAAATTGCCTGAAGTGCATAGCGTTTTCCCCTTCCACGGGTAAAGTTCAAGGCTTCTTACACAACTTCCCAAAAGGGGATAGACCATTCGTGACCATACATGTGGATCATTACGGCCCAGTCGATAAAGAGCATTCGCAAAAACGTTACGTATTCTTAATTGTCGATGCGTTTACAAAGTTTTCAAAACTATATGCCACCAAATCAACGTCCAGTAAGGAGGCGATAGTGTCTTCGACATTATTTCAACACGTATAGTCGACCGAAGGTCATTGTATCGGATCGGGGAAGCGCATTCACATCAAAGGAATTCACAGAATTCATATCCGAGAGGAATATCAATCACGTTAAAATCGCTACCGGATCACCTCAGGCAAACGGTCAAGTAGAACGGATAAATTTGCGTACTTACTCCAATGCTTGCGAAATTAGTCGACAATAAGGCAAGAAAGTATTGGTACCGTGTATTGGAAGACGTCGAGTATGCCCTGAACAACACGATCAGTAAATCGACCGGCGAAATGCCTAGTGTACTCCTTTTTGGCGTATCGCAACGAGGAAAAAAATAGACGCGGTACGGGAATTTCTCGAAGAAAATGATAGTGAAAAGAATAACCGAGATCTGCTTGCCCTCCGAGAAAAGGCAAAAGCAAGGATTGAAAAGTCTCAGGAATATAGCAAACAACATTTCGACAAACGACGAAAAGAACCTCACCAATTTCGAATCGGTGATTACGTAATGCTCCGAAACTATAAGAGTGCGCCAGGGGCACCGAAAAAGCTAATACCCCATTTCAAAGGACGTTACGAGATCATTCGAGAATTACGTAATGACCGATACGTAGTATCCGATATTGAGGGATATCAAGTGACGCAAAAACCATACAGCGGTGTTTGGGAACCAGCCAATCTTCGCCCTTGGTGTCCAATTAACGACAAGTAGATAATTTAAGATGTACTCGACAGACATGTACAATTTATCACCTAGATTAAGTTTTTACATGCCATACGTGCACACGACATTGTTCGAGGACGAACAGAAGTCAGGATGATTGACTGTAATATACATATTTATACTATATCCCTACATATTGGTATGGAAGATAGTACGCATATCGTTGACCACGTGATGGATCGCAAGTTGGGAGACTGAACGAGATTCGTGAAGCAGTCTGTCCCCGGCCTCGGTTAAAAGAGGATGTTAAACGTTCAAAGGCCTACGGGCAAAATTCAATAAAAGTATTACCAAACACGGTCTTAAACCTCACTCGGGTCAATGATTATTTATCTTTTCCTTGTACCTCGGAAGTCTTAGTCTAACATAGGGTACTATTATATGCACTTAATCAGCCTTATAATTATCATTGACATCAAAATCAACTTGAACAACATTACAATCAGCTGTAGCAACAATATAATAAGCTTGAACAACACACTGTTGCCCAATTTTATTATAATAAACTTGAACAATTTTATTATGTGAACTTGAACAATTTTATCATAATAAACTTGAAGCGCTGAACTATAAGCGCTGCGCACACATTTAAACCGTATTTCGGCGCACTGTCAAAGCAGTCCCAAAAACTGTCAAATTTACCCTGAATGTCAACGTAGCCCCGTTTCACGGTAAGGATACCACCCGCAGGACCCAATCAGATAAAAGTGATCTGCTTCATCCAGCTTCAGCGCCGCCATTCTGTTACAAAATCTTCTGAAAAAATTCTTAAAGATACTCAAAGATATATGGGAAAAACCCCACGGAATGGAATTTTTATTCTATCAATTGGGTATCCATAAAAAATTGTCGAAATTCACCTCTTCTTCCGGGCCTCTAAACTGGTAGTCTCCCTCAATAAATAAAAAGGATACAGAAAGTTCCACGAAAACCTCACCATCGTGTGCTTTTCGTTTCATTTTAATTGAAGAATAAAATAATTATGTTGAATTAAACGAGGATAAATGGTTTTTTGATCTCCACGATTCCATTGTCTCCGAATAATTCGTCAACTGTGCGGCCGCACATGCTCGTTACGAGGACGACATCTCGTCTGAGGATAATGTCGTTTCGGATGTCATTAAACATGTATTATTCGAATATCCGGTGTACCCCGGTAATCCAGGGCTTAAGCAAAATGTTGGTGAATGTCGAAACCGATATGCATGTACGAGGCTACCCCTTTCACCAGACCGCAGCGTTCCCCAGCACATTTTCATCGTTGACGATTCTCCCCTGCGTCCTCATCCCCTGTCAACCACCGCTTCGAGCCTTGTCCCATCACCGAAAACTCCAACTGTTTTCCATCCACCTGCAGTGACGTACACGCTCGTATCAGCTTGTGCGACACGAAAATTTTCCATTCTCGAATTGGACCGCTGCCATTAACAGTTCTTTTCCTCCCGGCCCCGCTTGAGCGCTCCGAATCATTCTTCTTCTCGTTCTGTTCCAAACGTCGAATAATTTCACGGACAAATAAACCTGTACATCGTCAATTACGAAGCCAATCTCTTGTGTACGTGTATGTAAAAAAAGAAAGAAATACCCACATATACATTTGTGGGAACATGGGCATATGTATGTGCATGTCTAGGCTGAAATTCAATAACGATTCAACGAATCATCGCTCATTATCTGTATATGGAAACAGTGAGAGGTGAGGATGGGCTTTGAATAGAATATCATGTGTGAAATTTTATTGAATAGCGGAAAAACATTATTATTGCCAAATCGATGCGGATATCGTGCATTCATTTATAATAATAGAAGAAGAATACAGTTCATATATATATATATACGCTAATTATATTCTTCTCCTATTGTTATAAATTAATATACCATTTCTGCATCGATTTCTGTATAATCGTATTTTTCGCTGTTCACTAAAAATTTATATATACAGGGTGGTCCGAAAAGTGACGTGCGAAAGGAAAATCTAGATGCCTGGTATCAATGCCTATCCGAATCACCACCATGTATGTTGTAATTTTTTTTACTCTTCGCGAAATAGTACAGTTGTGCTGTATATTGGAATCGGAAAAAATTAGAAGAAGGCTAGTTTTTTGACAGGTGATTTTGTAGGTGCCGCGCGTGCCAAATCCAAGTTTGCCTAAAAATCGGGGTGTAGGGTTTTTAGGGGATGAAGGGGGATGGGGGTGGATTAATGCCAAACTACAACCCTTATGAGGTGGGCGCCGAGAGACAAAATGTTCACAACAATCCGAGCTTTATTTTTTACCATAGCGCCGAAGTCGTGGAAGTTCATTGTGGGGTGAAATTTCGAAAAATCAGTTCTAATTCGATAACTCTTTAGGAAAAATTCATACAATTTTTGTTCAAATGGGAACGTTGTAGCCGAACGTTGTATCGAGTATTTGAACATCCCTCTCCGATAATATCTTCACCGCCAACAAAAATTGGCGAAGTATAAAAATAAACAAAATGTTTTTGAATAACTCGGAAACAATCGATTTTTCGGGGATGGTTTAAATGTACGAAATGTAGAGAATAATTTTCTCTATATTTTCGTTTCTATGGACCACCCTTGAATTTTGCTTTTTCCAACCCGTTTCGGGGGTTGAAAATTCAAAATGAAATTCTAGGAAAACTATTGACCGAAAATGAAGAGATACGGGTTTGTCGCTGTGGACAAAAATGTAGTTAAGGGTTCAAGGTACAAGGTGTTTCATGGCGGTGATTTCGTGCGGTCAATAGTTTTCCCACAATTTTATTTTGAAGTTTCAACCCCTGAGAGGGGTTGGAAAATCTAAATTCAAAAGTGGTCCATAGAAACGAAAATATAGAGAAAATTATTCTCTACATTTCGTACATTTAAACCATTCCCGAAAAATCGATTGTTTTGTAGATATTCAATGGACCATTTTTTTTGGTATTTCAACAACTTTTTTGGGAGGAATATATTATCGGAGAGTGATGATCAGATACTCGATCGACGCGTGTTTTCAAGGGCTACAACGTTCTCATTTGAACAAAAAGTGTACGAATTGTTCCTAAAGAGTTATTGAATTAAAACTGATTTTTCAAAAATCACCGACCTCGTAAGGGTTGTAGTTTGGCATTAATCCACCCCCATCCTCCTTCATCCCCTAAAAATAAACCTTACACCCCGTTTTTTTAGGCAAACTTGGATTTAGAACCCGCGGCACCTACGGAATCACTTGTAAAAAAGCTGGCCTTCTTCTAATTTTCTTCCGATTACGAAGTTTTTCATCGACAGCACTACTGTACTAAAATAAAGTATTGTTTTATTTTTCCCTGTCGTGTATGTACCTTCCATGCGATTTTTTTACTCGTGTTATCTCTATGAAATGCACTGTTAAGCAATAAATAAATGACCAACTGAACACTAACGTAAATGTTTTAAATTTTCACTCACTCAGTTAGTTTCAATCACTCACTAAAGTTCAGATGATGAAAAAAATAATTTTAATAGTCTAAACGACTTCCCATTGCTCCCAAAAACTTCTAAGAGGAAAGTACATATACAAAAGAGCAAAAAACTACTAGGGTTTCGTACATACGACCAATTAACTTTTTTTAAACTAGACATTTAATTAGGTAATGCTTTTTTCTGCCCTAGTTCTTAGGTAGTATTAAACTGAAACCATATGGGTTGATGATAGCTAAAGAAAGCTTTGTATACTCCTGGTGTAAGCTAATAATGAAAATATATGAAATCATTGTTATTTGAATATTTACAATATCAAATGACTTATTTTTGAAGTCGGTACCAGCCAATTGCCAATATCGTCACATTTTTTGCAAAAAAGAGGAGGCGAAGAAAAATAAATTACGAATTAAAATAAATTATATAAAATAAAAAAATACGATCTACAGTCTTTTTTAAATTTGCAATCTCGTTTCTTCCGTGACGTCAATCTCTCGTTCTTGGCTGGCACCGACTCCAAAAATAAGTTAGTTGGTATTGTAAATATTTAAATAACAATGATATTATATATTTTCATCATAAACTTATTGTGTTATATATACAATAAATTATTGAATATACGACATTGGGAATCGGCGTTTGTGTTATGCATACAATAAATTATTATATATACAAAAATGGTCTAAAACTGACAACTTTGACGGGCCGCCAATTCTTTATTTTTTAAGATAAAAGAGAAAAAAATCTTTGTGCTCTACTCAGTGACCTTTAAAAAATGACACCCCACAGGCGGAGGTAAGACATTAAAAAAAATCTGCACATTTTTCACGTATGGGACCCCCATGAAAAAGAATTCAATTGAATTTCTAATTTCTAATTGAATATTCGGTTTTCGGTCGACATTCTTACGAGTCATTCTACAAGAGACCGGGACATACGGACGGACAGACAGCAGAATGACATCAATAGGTGTCCGTTTTGTCCTTTGGGTACGGAACCCTAAAAAACTATGTTACAAGAAAAGTCGAAAAAAATTAAAGAATTCTTTTTTTCTCGAAAAGTAAAAAAGATCCTAGAACATACGGATGAGGGTAATTCGGATAGCTATTGATACGAGGCATCAAGATGGTCCTTATGGACATCACTTTTCGAGTCACCCTGTACATCCATCTACGCTGAAAATTCAACTGTTTCATTGTTCATTATTTTCATATGGGAACAGTGAGGGCAGATGAGGATTACCTCCGAATAATAACCATTCAATAAACGCTCATTGAGGGGCAATGAAAAGATTATTATTCAGAAATCAATGCAGCCATGCAGCTTTCTAGTGGCGAAAAAGATTATTACACAAAAACCAGTGCAATCGCGCCTCAATTCATCATAACAGAAGACAAATTCAATTGGCATATATATATACACACACACACATATATATAATTCTATCTGTACTTGCCCTACATCTCCAAGCCGACGAGATCCTACTACTCTGCCCATAACAATTGTCGCAGCTAATTGAGTGGCAGATTTTCGACCATTTTTCTGCTCCCGCTAAGGTAGAAATACGACAAAAAAAAATACGTACAAATAAGAAGAAAAAGGAATCGAGTCAGAAGAAACATAGACTCCCTTTACGGCGAATAAAGAGCCATCGAACCTCCTTCGACTACGTAGACGCGCACTCCCTCACACGTCCTACCTCGCACTTATATGGTGTGCAGTATGCGAGAAACGAATTTCCCGACAAGTGCAATATATTGGACTCCGACTTCCGGTGCGCGCACATACGTATATATATATATATTGGCAGAAACGATTTCTCTGCAATAAGCTTCGAAACGGGATTTCATCGGAGCGTACCAATTCCTCGACAGCAGTTCCTTTTTTCCCAGTTATCCTTGTAACGATCAGAAACGGTCTTCCTCTCCCCCTCTTTATATATATATATATATATATACGTATATGTACATAGGTATTTGTTGAATTGTACTATATGGTAGAGATTGAACCAGAAGCTGGAAAATAACTCTTGTTTTATGAAGGATTGGCTAAAACCCCGAGAGGAAGCTCGCTGGTTAATAAAATATTAATCTGAGCTACAGGCTCTTGGAACACGTGAGTGAAAGGGTAATACTTCATTCGGTAATATCGCCGGTCGTCAGCGCCCTCCCCGTTTTTTTTGTTTCCTTTCCTTTTTTCCGCTTTCATTTCAACAGCGTTCAAGAAAACTTTATTACGACGTCATCAACGGAGCAGCTATTTTCCGCGTATCGTCAAAATGGGAAGTACATTATTATCAGTGCGGACGATGAAACCCGCATCGTTAAAGTTTCACGTCGTTGGGTTATAATGGCTGTGCGTAAAAATAAATATTCGCCAAGCTCACACGGGATGCGAGAGGGAATAATTAAAACGTGGCAATACGATGAGGGGGAAGAAGATTTTTTTGGTATGTATCCATATTTTTCGTTTAAATTTATTGGGGATTTTTTTTTATAAATTCCAACTGTGGAGACATTTTTTTTCTCGAAAAAGTTTCGACGCTGGAGAAATCTTTTTTCCTTCTACAAATTTCGACCCTGGAAGAATGTTTTCTGCCTCTTAACGTGATCAAGAAAATGAGATGAAAAATAGGGGTATAGTTGAGACTTTTTTAGGCTCGATTGAAAGTCAATGGAGAATCTCGCTTAGAGTGTATAAAACCAAAAGAATCCCTATGAAGCAGCGTCCCTTTCTGGGTAGTCCCTTTCCGGGAGATGATTTGCAATTTGACCATGACCAAAAAAAAAGTTTTCCACAATCTGCGCGATAACTAGAAAAACACGTACGGAGCTACTTAATTGATGTTTTTTTAAAGAAATGGAAAGCATTTCCAAAAAAGGGCTAGTTGCGGGAAAAAAAATTTCGCGAAAAATGTACAGTTTAGAAAATAAAATTTGAAAAAATGGGAAATAAAGTGAAAATTACCTAGCTAATAAATTAAATTAAAAAACTAATAGCAAGATAAGTTTTCTATACACAGGAAAAACCCTGCGTGTTTGTCGTGGAGAATTCAGTTTGGAAGATACTGTGGATATTTGCCGTCGGATAAAATTTATTCCCGTTCTGCTGCACTTTAAAGAACGCCACTCCTGGAAAAGCGTCTCCAGCGTTCCGCATCATCAGGGTTTCAGAGTGAAAATTAAGTACTTAAAACATCACCTTCTTTATGGGAGACTAATTGCACCTGCTTTGAAGATTCCAAAGTATAAAAGCTTCAAAAACAAATCCTTTTCTCCAACCCTCTTGGCCCTCAAATGACGTACGCTTGCTAAAGCCTGGCTACCAAAATTCCCAACTCACTTGAGCACTATACTTTCTCAAAGTATTTCCTCAAGTCCAATCAAATTTGATTCCGCATCATCCCAGTTTCAGAGTGAAAACTCAGTACTCAAAATATCACCTTCTTTATACGAGACTAATTGCACCGGTTTTGAAGATCCCAAAGTATGAAAGCTTACAAAACAAGTCCTCCAACCCCCTTGTCCCTCAAATGATGTACGTTTGCTAAAGCCTGCCTACCAAAATTCCCAGCTCACTTGAGCGCTATTCTTTCTCGAAATATTTCGTCAAAACCAATCAAATGTTGAAGTCGTCAGAAGAAAAAATGAATCCATTCCGAAAAGTGCCAAAACAACGACCCTCGTGATATCCCGCGCCTTGTTCTCTTTTCGTCTGCAATGGCCTCGATAACGCCGCAATGAAATGGCTGCTTCGGTGCAATTTTGAGAGGAGCTCGCGCGGGTACATAGAGTCTCTCAGCGGGCTGTACCTGTGATACTAAGCTTGCGGGTTCCCATGTAAATATAGGCGTTCGAGCAGGCTGGGTGTGTCTTACAAAAGCTCGACCGTACGTAATCTACGTATTATACAATCCCCTCGTACCACATATCCTGGGTTTATCCGTGTAGGGACGTGTTCGTGGGGTGTAACCCGCGCACGGAGACTGTAACATCGAAGTGTTATGAAGGAGGTTAAGAGCAAATGCTACGGGCTCTCTGGAGTCTGTACATATAGTTGTTCCGAGGCTCCTCGTGTAACAGCGCTGGTCTCGGCTCTATATACACGTGACACTAAACTCACATATGTGTCCCCCGTGCTGGGGAACGGCATACCGGGTGGTGTGGTTACCGTTGCCACCTATGATGAAGAGCTCATCGGATGGTGATGAGGAGTTTTTGTAGGTGGAGTTGCTCCCAAGAAGGAAGGTCACGTTTGTTTTCGAAATAGAATGCTATGTTTTCAGATCCACCATCGGATAGCGGCTGTTGAGACGAACACTATGATGCAAGGTCATTCAAGGTCATTCAAGGGCATTGAAGTCGCTCTCCTTTGTAAAAGGTGTTTGGGATTATGAGGCGTGCGTGCGATTCGGCGATAGGAAGACACCTTGCCTTATTGGCGTGTTGCCTTGATACCGACGGTCACCACTTCGAACGCCTTTTATGGAGGAAAGCCATTTTAATGACCTTGAAGTGCCTTGTGTTGTAGGTCATTGTATCTCGACGGCCACTGCCAGATAGTGGACATGAAAACACAGAGTTTTATTTAAAAAAAGAAATAAAGTTGCCTTTCCTATCGTGGGAGCATCTCCAACTACGATCTCTACAGAAGATATCACCGTATGATGCCATCTTGACAGAATTTCACACCGTATGATGACATGACACCGTATGATGTCATGACACCGTCATGACACTTATGATATCGTGACACTTGACACCGTATGATGACATGATGACAGGTATGATATCATGACACTTGACACGGTATGATGACATGATGACAGGTATGATATCATGACACTTGACACGGTATGATGACATGATGACAGGTATGATGTCATGATACTTGACACCGTATGATGACATGATGGCAGGTACGATGTCATGACACTTGACACCGTATGATGACATGATGGCAGGTATGATGTCATGACACTTGACACCGTATGATGACATGATGACAGAAGATGTCATCACCGTATGATGACATGATGACAGAAGATTTCATCACCGTGTGATGACATTTTCTGGACAATTCAACTTCTGTTAGAGGGATTTTATTTTACATTCACGGTTTTGACGATATTAAAGGTGCTGATAGTCACCAGACCACCCGGTATATTTATAGATATCTACGTATGACTGTCTGTGTGTGTGCATTATACAAACTCAATATCAGATTCGCGCATAGAATTCTCGCTGTGAAAGAGATTTATTATCGCGCACGGTATATGCCCGGAAAATCCGGCAAGCTCAACCTTTCCTCATTCCCTTTCGCCAATATCCCTGGCTGTTTTCCATAGAAGCGTGTGTTTAGCGAAGCAGTTACCACTGTCGTGCACATAACCGAATTTAAGATTATTTATCGACACCACCGAGGACCTTTCGTTCCGCCGAGCATCTCTACGCGAGCGTTACCAGTTGAGAATTAAAAACAATAGCCGAGTGGAATACGTTTACAGACGCAAAGACAGTTAGAAATAAATGAGTTTTTTGGGTAGTTCTGCACAGGGCGTTAAGGGGTCTGCGTAAGATTGACATTTCGGACATATGATGTTTTTTGTTGTTTAGTTTTATATCCTAGGGTCTTGACTTTAATCTGCAACGACGATTTTGTTGAAATTTTGAAAATTGATCAAGTTGGGACGATTTTTGTGAAGGGTCAGGTCGCCAGCTGTGCTACGGCCATCCACCCTGCTATGATTGATCCTTTTTTTCTTTTGCGTTTTTTCTCAAACACTATGGTTTATGAAATGGCGTAAGTCGTATTTAAAAATCATCTGTTGACAACGAGTTATTGAAGTTTTTATTTCTTTCAAAGTCGAACTTTTTCGGCCGCTTGCCATTTTCGTAATTTTCAAAATGTCTGGAAACAGTATCCGGTCATAGGAAAGTTTTATTATTGAAGTAAAAGTACATTTTTTATTTTTTCATTCGAAGTCGCCTTAGTTGCAAGAAATATCTACACCGATTGGTCATGTAGAAAAGGCGGCACTTTCTTTAAGGGGTATGCATAACCTTGAAGTTAAAAAAAACAGACCGATTTGCAATATTTTTTTTCGTCTCAGGTATTGGGAGACGAGGTCGATCTTTCGCACACAGATAGTACATAGTCTTGATATGTCACCGTTTTTTATTGCAAAATATATATAAACAACGTGATCATTGTTATTTAATCTCAGAACTATAGCCCCCGCACGACTCGGTCGCGTACATGGTTCCGGTAACTAGATTCATCTAAAGTAAACAATGGAAAATTATACTTATAGTACAATGGTGAAGCTACAAACGCACCGGATACTTTTTCGAAATTTTAAAATTAGCATAAAGCACACTGTTTTGAAAAAACACGTCGTTTTTTGACAAAAATTACGACTTTAAACGTTTGTTATCAACAAACGGAGGAACATATGAAAAAATCATCCGGTCTGTCGATTGAAAATGTTATAAAATATGCTCAGCCCAAATTTGAAGTAAATCAAATGAAATTTATTTTGTTCTAGAATCGTTTTTCTCGTTATCAACAATTTAATTGTTATAATGACGATTGTGACGAAAAATGAATGTTGTAGAAAAAAATTTTGAAATAAAAGATGTTTCTTTTTTAATTGACAATAAAAATGTCTCATTCATTTTTTTTGCTAGCTTCATTAGTAGTGAAGATATGAATAAAGAACATTTTTATGAAAGAAACGGAACGATGAGTGAAAGGGACGAAACGATGAGTGAGAGGTGATGCGATTAATTTTCGTCACTTATTACCATTCCTAATGGAGCTAGTAAAAAAATTAAAGATCTTTTTTTTTAATTCTATCTATGAAATGCACTCTTTCGTCCGAATTTTGATTTGAAACAATTAATTCTAAAAAAGTGCCTTGGTGTATAAACAACTTGCTTGAGATAAAATCACAACTATTTTTCGTACCTTCAATCTGCGATTCCTGCACCGTATATCAATCAAACATCCTGGTTGGACAAAGTCATATCGACGCCCTTATAAAGCATACAATGCACCGTGCAGCGCCAGAGCCGTAACGCAACAGGACGTTCTAACCTGCTCCACTAAAAACGTCATAACTCGTTCAATCTTTGGAATTTTTACAAAATCTTTTAACCAAATTATAGTTAAGGCCTCAGGGCACAGTAACGGGTATAAAATCATGTGCGAATTTAACAAATTGTTTTCGTATGAAAAGTGGTTCACTCGTAAAATTAATGACACATTTATTTAGTATGAATATCAAGCTATTAGAAAATATATATTTTTTTTTCGATGTACAAAATGGCCGACTACTCGAAACTTCTCGAAACATCTTTTTTTCAATTGGCGTGACAAATAACTTCAACAATTTTCACTCGATTTACTTCAAATTTGAAAGTTATGTTCCTAATTGCATTTGGCAGAGAAGTACGTAGGGCATTTCTGATTAATCGAAAACTTTTCATTTTATGAGCAGTTTATGAGCAGTTATAACGAAATTTTTCACTGAAAATTCATTTCTTAAGTTCAAATACCTACAACTTTTGAATAAAACAATACTTTTGAAATTCCGTACGTACTTCCCTAGGTATTTTGATGTAGATTGACGAGAATTTTTGTTTTTTGTTCTAGGTGAAAAATTGTGGATGCTAAATGTCACGCCACCGAGCGTCAAAAAAAAAGATAACACAAGAAAATATTAGTAGTCGGCGATTTTGTACATCGAAAAAAAATATTTATATTTTCTAACAGCTCGATATTCATACGAAATAGATGCGTAAATAATTTTATAAGTGAATCACTTTTTCATACGAAAAAAAATTGTTAAATTCGCACATGATTTTATACCCGTTACTGTGGCCTAAGGCCTTAAGACTCTGCACAATAAGAAAATAAAATAAACCAAAAATCGATTTTTTGAAATTCCAACGTTTATGTATACCCCTTAAATAATAAGAACTTCGCTGCTTAACAATATTTTTCGAAAAAAAACTTCAAGCCTGCCAATAGTGCGTATAAATTGTGTGGAAAATTCCGACCACGTCATGTCAATAATCTCATCAGAAAAAAATATTGTAATTCGACGCCTTTTTTGGACCTCAAGTTTATGCAGACTCGTTCATCCTGAATGAAATGACAAGCCGGCAATGGCGATTAATTTCGCATGATGTATCGCGTATCACAAATATTGTCCGTACTTCTCGATTTGCCTTTTGAAAACGCTGGAATACTCATTGCCGGAGGAGGGCGGATGAGCACGAAAGTGGAAAGAGATTATCGAACGTGCTTCTTTATGATTCAAAGTGAATGCAACGAGCGTGGAAACGATGTGAACATCGATGCGGAAATCGTCGATTGGAATGTCAAGCGATTTGACGTCTCGTTATATCCAAGCGGATTTTCATTCAGCCTCTGAAGCTTTTACCCGCGAGTCCTTTGTACGAGTGACTTTGTGCGTGTGATTGTGCCGGAGCGCACAATGGCCGCGTGTGTGTATGAGAAACTCGTGAAAAATGTTTGCAATGCCAGCCCGTGTAATCAGCGTTTTCTATAGCCCCCTTCCATACCGTAATGCCAATTATATTGATTAACGTTCAATACAAATTTACTGATTTCCAAATACCGAAATTCTTTTCATTTTCAAATGTGAAGCCGGTATCGGTTGATTCCAGGCAATTCGACGGAAGACTTGAAATTTTTTAGAACTCTTTTATCTCACCCTTAAGACGATGTGAAACCAAAAATGAATGAGGAGCTTTGCCATGACACATGGAGGTGGCCATGGAAAAAGCAGTTTTTATACACCATGAGATATGTATAAGGCTGTGTGTCTACAAAGTTTAATTTGTTTTCCTAATTTTTATTTATAACGTTCACCCCCCCGCTGCCGCCAGTTTTCACAAATTCCCATTCACAGATTAATCCTTTCCTATCGCTCGCTACCCGCACTTTACTAATCTAACCTAACTTCCATTGCGTCCACTGCCGTCCAAAGATACACTATATTGCATTTTCCGAGGGCACGGGGAAACTGTGAAAAACCAGTACCGGTATAGGCAACCCCTTCTTCCGATTCTCCGGTGCACGGACGATTTACTCAAGTATCTACACCAAGGTATTGGAAGTATTAGCCTTCCGCTTGCTGGTTGATGCGCCAGCCAGTGCACGGCTAAGCGGTCACAGCTCCGTAACAATAAAAAGTAATTTCATAAAAATTGGCATGTTTTTATTGATATTTTTGGTTAATATAACAATTTCATCGAAATAGCAACTTTACTCCAAAAAAATAATTTGTAAAGCCGTTAAATATTAAACTATTATTTTTTTGATGATTCAATAGAATAATTCCATAGAAAATGAAATTATTCACAAAAAAGGTCACACCACATTTTGTTATAAGTCTGATAGTGACGCCGGAAAAGTTATTTAAAAAAATTACTATAAATTCAAATTTGACCTTGAATAACTTTTGAACGAGTAGATTTATACTAAAATAATAAGAAACCTTTTTTATAGAGCGTTCAATCCTCTACAAAAATACGTCTTAGGTACGTTTACCCGTTGGCCAATAATTGTTTTTCAAGTAAATTTTTTTTAAACAAGTTTTTATTTTATGTACTAAAAAGTAGAAAATATTTTTTTTACCAAGTCCCCTATGTGTGACTATAAATAGAAGCTTGTGGCGCTGAACTTTTTAAATGTTTAATAAATTTCATCAATTCAGTTTCATTAACCGTATTTAATTTGGCATAATAGTGACTAGAGAAATTATTATCACACGTTTATGCCCAGTTTTAGGATTTTTATTTAAGAAATCTAAGGTTGTTTTTCAGTAAATTAAATACAGTTGATATGTTAACGGAATTATGTAAATTAAAGATTATATGTCTAAATTTTGAGCGCCCCAAGCTTTTATTTATAGTCACAAATCAGTGACTTGGTAAAACAATTATATTCTACTTTGTAGTACACTAAATAAGAGCTTAAGAATAAAAGAAAATAAACATTATTTTCTACCTTTTCGTCTGCAATTGAGTTTACTAGAGCTCTGAAATTTTCGCAAAGAGGAATTAATCCTTCCAAACGAACCGGAGTTATTATTGGTTGATTGTCAGGAGAAATCCTGGAGAACTATGATAGGTGGCATCTATCATAGATGTTGGCTCACCACCTATTGGACCTTATTTTTTAACCTATTTGACCTATTGGACCGTTTTAACGATTGTACGATCCTAGAGCACTTACAATTAGAGCCAATTCACATGTTCTCGTGCATTTCCTATGTATTGTCACCTCTTATTGTTAGATGCATGTTTGCAAAATTTTAGAGCTCTAAATAGCCGGGAAGTAGGTGAAATATCGAGTTTCCGTTTTGCATCTCACAAAAAGTCGTTCTTTTTTAATAAAAATTTTATTTTTATTTTTTAAAGTTGAATCATGCATTGTCGGGTAGTGGGTGACATATTTTCAGTTTTGCATCTCACAGAACGTAGTCGTTTTTTAAATTTATTTATTTTGTTACGTTGAATCATACATTGTCACCTCTTGGATGCATGTTTCCAAAATTTCGGAGCTCTAAGTAGTCGGGAAGTGGGTGAAATATCGTTTTTCCGTTTTGCATCTCCCACCAAGTTAAGATAAATAAAAGCATGGAAAATTCCTAAGTAACAAGATAAGTTTTTTCTATGTTGGTAGCATGGGAAATAGAAAATTGCGATGAGGGACCTCTGAACTTCAATAATAAGGCTTCATATTTTAAGAAGCGTCTTATTCCTCATTAGTGCAATTACTGACTAGAGGAATTTGAAACAAAATCGTCGAGTTTTTTTTATCAATTTTACATTTACAATAATCAAATATTATTGTTAATCCAATGGAGTTCGAGGATTGGCCTCAAAATAGCCAGATGTGCTGATGGTCGACTTTACTCAGATGCAACTGGTTTAACATATTTCCTCATATATATGTATGAGGTCCTTTTGGTGTCATTCAGTTCATAGGTGAGCCATAAATCGGCATGGTTAAATTTAACAAGCGTTTCGCGAGAGAGTCCCCCCCCCCTCTCTCTCTCTCTCTTTAATTTGCGTTTTTCTTCTTTCACCTTTTTTTAATTTGCGTTTTAAATTTAACTTTGATTGTGTTCGTGTAGAATAATTTCCCTTTTGTTCTTGTATCGAGGCTCTTTTTTTGTTACCTTGTAAAGGTGTCTCAAAATGACCTGACATTTTTATTTATTAGCAAGATGTATTATTTATTTGAAAAGTTCGAATATTTTTATTTTAATATAAGGTAAAAACATGGAGGTTATGCGTGGGACACAATATCCGATAAATGGCCGCTTCGTCCCTGTTTGCAAACGTTTACTCTTTTGACAAAATGTTCAATAACGTTTCCGCATAATTGCGGACTAATTTCATGAATGGTGCGTCCAATTTGCTTCCTTGAGCTCCGGAATGGTCTGTGGATCATTGGCATACACTTTTCCTTTCAGAAAACTCCAAAGCAAGAAGTCCAATGGCTTCAAATCGCACGAACTTGGTGGCCAATTCACAACGCCGCGGCGCGAGATAACACGACCATGAAACTTCGTCTGCAATAACTGCATTGTTTCGCCCGCAGTGTGGCAGGTTGCGCCTTCTTTTTAAAAGAGTATGTCTTCCACGTCCATGCCATTTATGCCATTTATCGCATATTGTGTTTCACACATAACCTCCAAGTTTGTACCTTAGATAAAAATAAAAATATTCCTACTTTTTAAATTAATAATACGTTTTATTACGGGGTCTTCTCACTTTAGACCCTAAAAAAGGCTATGTTTATGAATTTTTTTGATAGGTTTATATTATAGATATTGATATAAAGTTGTTACACCTAATATATACACTTTAGAAATACATTTAAAAAAATGATGTATTTATGTAACCCAAACAATCTTTAAACGCGTTTTTCTCGAAACAACGTCTTTCGACGGCTTGTTCAAAAAATCTTCGAAACTACTGAACCGATCCTTATGAAATTTCAACCACATATTCCTTACAACTATAGCTATAGTGCGTATCAAGATTTTTTTTAAATTTTGATATTTACCATTTTTTTGCCAAAAACGGTAAAAACCCGTTTTTTCTTGGTTTTTTTTCGAAAAATGTCCGCGATTTTGTTATTTTTGCATATATCAAAAATCGTATGATATGCGCTATAGCCATTAACATACTGAATCTAAAACCGTTTGATTTTTTTGTTTCGGATGATCCATCTCCGAGATTTCATCAACCGCGCGAACCTACAATTTTTTAGGACATTCTTTTACTACCATTTTCGTCTATAAATAATGACTCAAACAAATGAAAATTATTTTTTAAATGTATTTAGAAAGTGTATTTATTGAGTGTAACAACTTTTATATCAATATCTATGATACAAACCTGTTTAAAAAATCATGAAAATACCCTTTTTTAGCGTCTAAAGTGACCCCTCAACAAATTTAAATGTCAGGTCATTTTGAGACACCCTTTACTTTTTCTTTTTATAGTACGAAGCACGAGAATAGTGTCAGCGCACATTTTTGTCCTAGAGCACAAATAAACACAATCTAATTTACTCCAACCTTTCTCTCTCTCATTCTCTTGTGTCCCTTTAACTTTGCGCAAACACATCGATACGTTGCGCATAAATTCCGTATCCACTGTAAAACAAACACGAACACGAATCGGGCCAGTTTTGCTATCTCTCCCTCTCTCTCAGTTGCCCTTATCAGCCCTTTTCAGCCCTTTTCTACCTCGGCATTAAGGGTGTCAAGCTCTGCGGGGATGTAAAACTGTTCGATTCCCCCAATAACATTCCAAACACGCACTTCGTGGGTTATAGGGCTAGAGGGCACTCGCGTGTTTACAAACGCGATGTGGAAATTGATTGTGATCATATACCCGTACAAATATACATACGCATGTACGCATGTGCGTGGGTGTAGCTTGTCAACACGCGAAACGACGTAATCCACGCGATTCAAGTCTCGAATCATTGTGTTGATCGAGCCCTTTCGTCCGCTAGCCATCGATCCCCACACGCGTACACATTGCCGTTGTACGTCCTTGTTCAAGTAAAGTTCGTTGATGTGCAACTCCAACTGGTAGGCTTTGCTCGACTAGATTACCTCGATGCCAATACAGTTGAGCGTGCTTCATGTTTCACATGCGCCGGTAAAGTAGTTGTGTTAAGCTGGGATTGCCGCTGCTCGGCGAGCGTGTACACGCTTATTTAACATTATCTACCGTACTCAATGCATTATGTAGATGTCATTTGGGTATCCCGGAAGTTCGCGAGACGCACGGCTCAAAGACTAGCGCGAAGATGGAAACGGCAAGGCGTGATCTGAATTCGCGGAATTCGATGAAAAAGTAATTACGTGATGTCGAGTTCGTCACACGGAATCGCTGATGGATGTAAATGGAGCTACTTGTCAATCGTGTTGGGTAGCGAGAATTCCAAAGGGGAATAAATATTAGCCCATTTTTTAAATGATATTCTGTTGACATCGGTAAGGCTCTGCTATGTTTGGTTTTACAAAATTGAATTCTTGAGTCATACGCAAAAAAAGTAGGTATTTATTTTGGAGGATGCCATGAATTTCATAAGCACAAGAACTGCGTTCTCATTTGGTGGTTGCACCCAATTCGGGTGTTCTAAGGGGTTACGTGGGTTTCGGAACCAAAAAAGCATGTTTTCTTTATTTTTTTGAAATATAATACATAAATTATTTTATTCAATATGTTAAGCACACAAAAGAACAACAATACAAGAATATTTTTGAAAAATTTCGTCCAAAAATTTGGGAAATTCAGGAGGTGGGACCTGGTTTCCGGAGACCCCTAAAAAAAGTGTCCTCGTGGCGATCAGGATAACTAAGATTTAAAAAAAAAATTAATTTCAATGTTTGGCATAGTTGCATGCAAAATAGTTAAATTTTTGGTACAATTTACACTACGTATAGCCTTGTAAAATTAGTTGTAATCGAAAAAAAACCTTCGTCCAATCACTAGTCAATGCTATTGTGAAGTGTTCAAAATTTCAATAAGAGGGGTGGTTTAGTTTTTGAGAAATTGTGTCCAGCGACCTCAAAAATAGTGTTTTGAGAAAAAATGCGCTTAAAGTTTTCGCTCCTGGCCGGTCTTTCCCAACGGGGGGAATTTCCAAAGGGTCTCGCTCCCAGACTTTTACTCCGATTGACTCAAAACTTTAGGATAATATTCTAGATATATTGTATTATTAGATAGTAACATTTTTAAAACAAATGGATTTTTTGAAATTTTCAAACCCACGTCACCCCTTAAGATATACTCCTTTTACGGTCCCGAATATTCAACCATCAAATTATTTTCGTCTATAATTAAGTAAAGATACATCCAAATATACTGGTAGAATTTTAAGCCATGTTACTGAACTTTTGACGAACAATTATAGTACTAAAATTCGTCTCATTTATACGGCACTTTACAGAGAGGATATGCTGGCCACAGCTCTATCTAATATTTTGTACACTAAATAATTAGATGCCTGATATAAACTGCTTACGCGTGTAAACATTCTAATGATTCCGTAGCGACAATTAAGACGGGGGGTCACCGAATGTTTAAAGAAAATAACAAGGATAAAACTTACAACGGGAGGACGCCAATCGGGACCCACTGATTTCGCCCAAGCTGCGTGGGTAGAAAGAGGTGGGTCCCCACTTAATGTTCCTAAAATATTTCGCCTGAGTGGGGCATAGGAAAGGGTAAAACGCCCCATATAGGGTCGCCTGTCGCAACAAAAATGCCAGCATTCAGCCATTAAACGGTTTGCTGATAATCGGCCAATAATTCGTCGACCAGCATTGGGGTACTGTAGGCGGATGAACGGCTTGCCAGATCTATGCCAGCCATTGGTGGCCCAATATTATCGAACCGATAATATGACGATCAGCATTGGGGTATCGTAGGCGGATGAACGGCTTGCCAGATCTATGCCAGCCATTGGTGGACCAATACCATTGCACCGATGATTTGACGATCAGCATTGTGGTATCGTAGGCGGATGAACGGCTTGCCAGATCTATTCCAGCCATTGATGGTTTGTTTTTGGGCGTTTTGCAAATGCAGGTCGTCAAACTGTAATACGTAAAAACAAGGGATAAGGTTTCGAAAAGCATATCCCACTGATGAAGCTGAAATTTTGCACAGACCTTCTTTTCAATATTTTAAGAGAACCTTTAAAAGGATATTGGCGACTAGCAATAGTTTTCGATATATCGTATATTGAAAGTTATTTATTGTACTGCGCTTCTACTATATTAAATAAACCCAAACAAACCTATCCCACATGGCAAGTGATATGCACGTACGGGCGAGCACTGTTTGCCAGGAAGCAGCGAGGCCGGAGGAGTGGGGGGGTATCTATCGGATATATAAATATACTCGTATGGCGTGAAATAATAAACTTTACAATGCGATATATCGAAAACTATTGCTAGTCGTCAAAAATCCGTTAACGGTTTCTCTTAGGATGACAGGAAGTTCGGAGCAAAATTTCAGCTCGATCAGAGGAGTATGCTTTTTGGAACTTCACCCAAATCGAGCGAGTTATTTTTACAGCCTCAATGGACCAAAAAAATTGTCGCTAAACTTTAATGTTACGAATAAAATTATCGGCATGAAAGTAAGGAACGAACAAACGATGGATTCTGTAAGAGTGTTAGAATGGCTAAGTGGGTAGGGCGCTCGACACTAGAATGAAAGACGCAGGTTCGATCCCGATGAAAGGTAAAAACTTGAACAATGCAGAAAGCGTTTTTAATGCAATTATTCTATGTACATGGACATAAGTAAAGCATAAGAAAACAAAAAAGATACTACTAGAATTTTTATATTCATAATTTGTCAATTTTTTGTTTTTCATTTCCGGCAGAAGATCTGGCAGCCGTTGCTGGGCCAATATGGGCGTATGATATTTGGCCAAGTCTTAGCAGCCATTCATGGTTTACCATTAACAACCATGCATGGTGCGGATCTGGTCCGTTTACATAGCCATTTCCGCGCCATCGTTTTTTCTCTAGCAACCAGTCGTGGGCCATTACTGGGCCAATTGTAAAACCCTATTTGGGGCTCTTCACAGATTTCCGAGTACAGCTTGAGGGATATTTTTTCAACCATTTCCAAGTCAGCGGCGTAGAGCAGTGGTGAAGCGCATTGCCTGTCACCCCGATGGGTTGGATTCTATTCTCGCTGCCACCGTTTTTTTAAATTATTTTTTTTTTTATTTCTCGCAACTAATGAAAGAGCATTATGCAATATTCTTAGAAACAACATTGACGCCATACGTCGCAAAAAATAAATTTCTTCTATTGGTGGCATCGTGGAGCGGCCAAGCAGATTTAACATTGTATCATGGGACATTCACCAACGAGCAAGGCGAAGCAACGTGCACTATGAAGGTCATTCCACCCAAATGTACTCCGCTGGTTCAACCGTGTGATGGATATTTTTATAGCTAAGCCGGAAATCTAATTAAAAGACTACAAAATGCCCCTGAATTGCTCCAACAACAGCGAGAATTATCGTCAAGAGAAGATGCAATTAAAATACATTCGATCCTTCAGCATCAATACAGTGCCCCTGTTTTCACCCTTATGATCCAGTACGCTTGGTTTGCATCCAAATTAACAGAGGAAAAACCGTCGTTTACAAACTTGAATGAAGTATGCTTTCCAATAAAGCATGTTTCGGAAAATGTAACTGGTCGAACAATGCTTTTATAAAATGTGTCTGGTGTGAAAAATATGTATGTTTCAACTGTTTCTACGATGAATTGTAAATTGTAAAAAATTGTAACAATTGTAAAATTATTTCTGATAATGAATAAAAAAAGCAGCATAGATAATTAATTGCAAGAATTTTCGGAATTTTTATTTTTATTAAAAACTTCACTTAATTATATAAATTAACTGCTCGAATGTATTTAAATTCTACAATAAATAGTTGAACATGGTGAGAAATTACAAAATAAAAATAATATAGACAAAAGAAAACGGTAGCAGCGAGAATCGAACCCAACCCATCGGGCCGACGGGCGATGCGCTTGACCACTGCGCTACGCTGCTGACTTGGAAATGGTTGAAAAATATCCCGGAAGCTCTACTTTAAATCTTTGTAGAGCGTTTTACCCTTTCCTATGGCCCACTCTGGCGAAATATTTTATGGACGTTCAGTGTGGCTCCACCTCCATCTACCCACGCCGTTTAGGCGAAGTCGGTAGGTCCCGATCCGCCCCTTGTTAGAAAAATGTGAGTAGCAGAGGAATTTTCATAGCCGCGAAGTTTCAGAGAAAATGTCTAAATCTACTAAATTCGCGCGAAATTTTTTATTCCAATTTCGTTGGGTATAATAAGTGATTGTAATTTATTTTTATTGAGCGCAACGGTAATTTACCAATGATTCAGAAGGGCCCCTCTTTATGTCCCCACAAAATACGACCCTCCGCGGAACGGAATACATCAATCGCACCGATATGATTCGAGGATGATTCTACCATTATTTTAGGTAGATAATGGTAGGCTACCTTATTTCGTTCGAGTACATCAACTCTGCATAAGGATATTAAATAATTTATACGTGAAGCAAGATGAAAATGAACTAGTTGAGCAGTTTTAGAGTAGGAATTTTCTGTAAAATGTACACCAGTAGGGTAGTTTCGCAACTCTTCTGGTACGATTAAAAAATAATTGTACGGTTGATGCAAGTAGACTCCGTTTTTAGTTCACGATCTTTGAATTACGTACGGAACAATTTCGCCTCATCGTGAATACTCTGCCAATTTCCCTTTCTTTGCAAATATAACCTAGGCTGTGATGATGAATTGTAAGCCTGCTGCGATCAGGAACAATATTCCTAAATCGTACCTTCTGAATATTCTTCTAAAGGCGTCCGTAACATCCGACTATGAAAAATCTGTTCACTTTGCGTTCGTGTTACACAGGACAAATATATATAGTAACAAATAAAACTATTCGTGCTTATTGACATTTGCAGGTGTCGCAAATAACAACGAAAGTCCTGAGAGGGGGAGTTTAGAAATATGTCAGAGGTACGAGGAGCCTCGAATTAAATTACCGGACCAGAAGTTCCCTAGTCTCGGGTTTATCGAGAATATCGCTCAAAGACTCAATTAACGCTTTGACGCGATGTAATTGGTGGTCCAGAAAATTCAAAATACACGCCATTGATTTCGGACACGATATACAATTCTCTTTGGCCAGATATAATCGGGTCTTTCATCCTTCAAGAGTGATTAATTATGCCCGGTACGTTAAGTTGTCCGAGCAGTCCTCCAACAAAACTCGGAGCCTCCAAGGGCTGAAACGTGGCCGCTCTAATTGGGGATGACTTACACCAAAGCCCAACTAGGCCCCGATAGGGGAGTATCAGGTTCGGGCTACTAAAGATAAAAAAGCCGCGAGTGTAGAGACCAACCAAGGACCTGATCGTGTATTTTCAGGACAGCCTGACCAAAGAATTAACCATTTTTAGCTAGCAACATTTTTTTCCCAAATTCGCTGTCGAAGAATAAACTGAGCATAATGATACGAATTTCCAGATTGTTACCATCGCCGAATCCGAATTTTACGCTATTTATTTCGATTCCAAAGTGCTGGGTAAAAACTCGAAAATTAGACATCAAGTTGAATTTTAATCCATCGTTTCAACTTTTCGAAATGGTGAATTCAACATCAAATCAGAATCCAATTAGTTCCAAAATACCAAACTGAGATTGTTATGGTACAAGGCTGGGCATTTTATCAAAACTCAAGAATTTTCGAAACCCGAACACTTCCAGTTAGAGAATTGAAAGATACGCTAACTTTCGTAATCTTTAAGGGCCCAGGTGGTGTGGTCGTCCTCTAGTGATAGTGGGCCTTGGTGGTGTGATGGTCCCTTGAGGGCCTTTGAGGCCTAGTGTAGTGGTTCTTTGAGGGCCTTTGAGGCCTAGTGTAGTGGTCCTCTGAGGGCCTTGGTGGTGTGATGGTCCCTTGAGAGCCTTGGTGGTGTGATGGCCCCTTAAGGGTCTTTAAGGCCTAGTATAGTGGTCCTTTGAGGACCTTGGTGGTGTGATGATCCCTTGAGGGCCTTGGTAGTGTAGTGGTCCATTGTGGGCCCTGGTAGTGCAGTGGTTCTTTGAGGGCCCTGGTGTTGTCATGGTCCTTTAAGGGGTCTTCTCACCTTGGATGATAAAAAAAGCTATTTTCATGAATTTTTTTGATACGTTTATATTATAGATATTGATATAAAAGTTGTTACACTTAATAAATACACTTTCAGAATACATTAACACATGTTTTCTTAAATTTACGACACTATTTATAGTAGGTCTGCGTTGTTGATGAAATCTCGGAGATTGATTACCCGAAACAAAAAAATCAAATGGTTTTAGATCCAGTATATTAATGGCGATGGCGCACATCATACGATTTTTGATATTTGCAAAAATAACAAAATGGGGGACATTTTTCGAAAAAACAACAAGAAACGTGGTTTTTCACCGTTTTTGGCAAAAAATAGTCAGTAACAAAATTGAAAAAAATCCTTGATATGCGCTATAGCTATAGTTGTAAATAATATGTGGTTGAAATTTAATGAGGATCGGTTCAGTAGTTTCGAAGATTTTATCAACAAGCCGTCGAAAAACGTTGTTTCGAGAAAAACGCGTTTAAAGTTAGTTTGGGTTACATAAACATATAAAAAAGATTTTTTTCGCATTTCGATCGTGTATTTATTAAGTGTAACTACTGTTATATCAATATTTATAATATAAACCTATTAACAAAATTAATGAAAATAGCCTTTTTTAAGTGTCTAAGCGGAGAAGACCCCTTAAAGGCTATTGAAGTGTGTTGGCCCTTTAAGGGCCCACGTGATGGTTCCAAACCAGGGTCAGCATAAAATACAGATAAGTGAATCCAGGCCCGACCAAAAACTTGACTCAAATTCCATGGGGATTTGGTGCCCCATGTCAAATCGGGAAACCAATAACGTAACGATGTTGTCACTCGAGTTAAAAGCACAAGTGTAGCTCTTTTTCTTCTAATCCAACGGACAACGGGAAACGCAATCCGGAATTCTCCGAGGGCGAAAAAGCTGGTAGGAGCAGTAGCTCAGTGGACTAGGATCGCATTGCGAAGTGATGCTCGTGGCATTTCGGATCCAGTACCATTGGATTTTTTTGGTACGCTTTTCTATGAACAGCTGAAGGTTTCCTTCCCTCTCTCTCTCTCTCTCTCTCTCTCTCTCTCTCTTCTCCTACATGGCTCCAGTCTTTTCGCGAATTGTTGCCAATGGCACGATGCGCTTCAACGATCCGTCCAAAAAGCGTTGGATATTCCATCATGGCCCAAGCAGGATTGGCGTCGTTACGAGCCTTACTTGATGAGAGTTCCATTCCATAAAGGAGCAAGAGAAGGTATAAACAACAAGCAAAAAAGCGGAAAAGCTTTCAGCCAGCGCAGAATTGGGATACGTTGATTTACGGTTGTTTTCGCAATCCTCTTTGTATCCAATCTGTTAGACACTCCAGTATGGACGGATGAAGTATCGAAAAGCTCGCGGTGCGCACGAGAATCATTATAATCAAGGGAGACAGGGTGCCACGTGGGATTTAAAAGCGTAAACTCGCAGCCTCACGGGTTGTTGTCCCTCTTGTTCGCTGGCACACGTTTTATCTCGCGATTATACTCGTACACTGTGTTGCGTCACTCGGGCCTTCAAAGGATCGGGCGAATTTTCGAAGCGTCATTCACCTCTGCGCCCCGTCGTTGAGGAAGCTTTGTTTTCGTGAAAAAAATATTCCGAGACTTGAATGGAAATGGGCTCGGAGTGTTTCAAAACGTCGAAAAAATGGCACTTGGAAGGTATGCGGGGAAATTAATTTGCACATGCGAAAAGTTTTAATGTTCTTGAAATACCTAGCTGAATTTTTGTTTAAATGCACATTAAGGGGCCATACCAGTGGGACCGCTGAAAATTTGGGTGATTTTCGGGAATTTTTTGGAAGAAGAGTACTCAATTAAATGTTTCGGAAAATTAAGAATATATTTGGCTATATTTGACCTATATTACATAATTTTTTCATATAAAAATATTGAGATCCAAGCGACTTATGCGCTGCCTTCGAAGGCGCGAAAAAAAAGTTCCTTCACTGCTGACATGATTCCGGCCGATTGACCAGCTAAAACCGAAAAAGGAAAAAATGTTAAACTGGAAGGTATTTTATGTACAATGACGTAGGATTTTCGAAAAATATCAAAATCTAACAAATTGGCGTAGTTATGAAAAAAGCCTTTTTTTCTTGTCTATAAAATGGTCGTTTTTTTCAATGCCAAGTCGTCAATTTTCATCCAACCAAATATATCCTACGTCATTGTAGAGTAAATATATTCAAGAGTACTCAGTTCAAATTGCAAGTCAATCGGATAATTGCTCGCTGAGTTACAATGTCAGTAAATTTGAAAAATCTCATTTCGAGCAAAACGCGTTTAAAGATTTAACTATCAATTTTTGCAAGATAATATGATAGAGATATGGCCTTGAAATTTGTACAGGATAGTGTTGAAAGTATAAACTGTCGAAAAAGGCAAAAAATAGATTTTTTGAAAGTGTCACACTGGTCCCTCAATAGTTTATCGTGGAACGTACGCTCTAAATTCCGTGAAAATCGGCGAAACGCTTTGGATCTGAAAAGAATTTTAGTCTTCGGGAAAATGGTTTTTTGCGCCCTAACTTTGCAAAACTTTCACCATATTCGGTCAAATTTTCGTACAGAAATGGACGCGAGTTTTATTCGGAGAAAATTTTCCAGAAATTGACGAAACCGTTTGGATTTAGGCATGAATTTTCAGAAAATTGTCTGCACAGTACATTTCCCAAAATGTTGGATATCCAGATAATTTTCCGGACACGAATAGAGTACCACGATAGATTCAGTTGGGCGGAAATCGCTGAGAGGGTTTCGGTTTTAAGGGGGTGAAAATTTTTAATCGAACATTTTTGCGATGCAAATTGCTAAAAACTTGGGATACTTGATTAATGTTTTTCGCATACGTAGAGCCTTCTAAATAAAAGCCTGAATTAGAAGGTGCGAAAAATCTTTTTTCTTTGTATTGCTTTAATCGATAGACAAACTATCCGAAAATATATTTACAAAGTTACAGAGGCCTATTGTAAATATTTTCGAAGATACAAGGCCAAAAGCAGAGAAGCAATTGATATTTGATATTGATATTTCCTCCTACAGAAAACTTTGAAACGCGTTTTCTCCACTTTACATTTCCACGATTTTTCCAAATTTGCGGGTGTGATAGCAAAAAACTAAACGACCTGTCCAATAAAACCAAAGTTTATTTTCTTCAGTATGAAAATCTCTTCTAAGTGAATTAAATAGTCGTTGAACAAGTATTTTTTAATTATTTTTATAGCACGTCAGAGAGTTTTTTTTAACACATTTTTTTTCAAACCTAAGAAAAGTTATAATTCCACGATTTTCTTAGCTTTTTCTTAATTGACCCAAAAGAAAAATATCTGACAATTGAACATTTTACTGGCTTTTTTATTTCCGCCAAGAATTACGAGCTGCATCTTTCCCACCGATTGGGGACTGCAGTGGCAAGACGCACATGGAATAGGCTGATAAATCTGCAGTAATTCATTGTTTCATGTTGAACATATTTTTAAACATTTCAAATATGCATGAAAAGATACGTCAATGTTTACTAGGCTCACTTGTTTTTCCCCTTCTAAAAAAATTCCGGAAATAACGCTTTTTTCGACCTTATAATTGAGGCTCCCGCCTTAACTCTTCCAATAGAGCTGGAATCATCAGAAATCGAGATTTCAAGTGCGTTAACATTTTTTGACTAACGTGGAATAAAAAAGTAACGATAGAAGTTTTTAAAAAGTATATAAAAAATAATGTTAAATTCTATCACACGAAACTAAATTACGCAACTCGAAAACTTGTACATCGCCGTGAAATAATTTTGCATAACAAAAATAATATTGTATTTTGTCATACAAAAAAATTATGAACGTTAAAGATTTGGACATGGCTGTTCAAGAATTGTGCATGAGGAAAAAATGTTAAATTTGATCATACCCAATGAAATTACCCAAGTTAAAAACTTGTACATTGTCTCGTTGATTTATTCCACTTCAAAAGCTGGCAATATGAGCAAGTTTGTCTTTTTTTACGTAAAACTTTTTCTACAAGGATCCAAAAATTGAAAGACCATCATCGTACTGACTCCCTGACGATTAAAAGTCAAATTCATCGTAGTAGCACTTTGCCTAAGACAAGTTTGCCAACAACGTAAATTTTGGGAGCGAAAAAGCTCATCAGGAAGTAATATGCAGATTTCCAATTAATGTTTTTCGTCTCCGAATCAGCCAAAAATGATCACCGAGCCAAAATCGTATTTTAGTATCAGCAACTATTTTCCCCAGCCAGTTGACAAACTTCTCGTTTTCCAAATGTCGAGTCTTCCCCATAAGGCTCTCATTGTAAATTCAAATCCATTTTTCGCTCCAGCCGGGAGGTCCAAAACAATCGCCATACATTGCCACACTTTTTGCCACAACCGTAATATATTCCACTCTGTTGTATGCTCCCCCCATCATGCTCTGTCGCGTGCTCTTTTTTTCCCCGCTTCTTCAACCCTTTTTCTGTCTCTTTTATCCAGTCGTGCCCAGCGGAGATTTCGAAGTTAAATACGCCCGAAGGGTAGGGCCTGGCAGAGAGTGTTGCATATGCACACTGGGTTCTTCCGGTGAAAAGTGTGCAAAAGAAAAAAAAACAAAATCCAAACCAACAGCGTACGGGGGCTGAAAATATATATGAACGTCGGAGGCTCTAAAAAAACCGTTTATTGCTCCTATATCGCCCTCCCTCTCTTTCCACATAGCCGATGGCGAATCGCTTTAGCAAATAAAATGTAGAGTACCCCAACAGCACCCATTCGCCACAGGACAGACAGTTTACTTTTTTTTGCATTTTCAAGCTCACCATCCCGCGTCAGCTTTGTGGTATATATTTTTCTCGTATAATCGTTTGGCTCTATAATAATAAACGAAAAAAAAAAAAAAAATACAAAATAACGATAAAAGCAATCGTATCGAGAGGAAAAATAAAATATACCCGCGAAATGTATTTACGGTGTATACGCAGTGTGGATACAGTTCCACTTCACAGGCTCATGACGAAACGTGAAAACTTGGAGTGTGATGAATAAATTTCAGTGTTCGCGCTCCATATATTCCATATATATATATATATATATATATATATATATATATATACACGGAATCACTCCCGTTTCCAATAATTCGCAATTATTGAATTATCCATTGATTGCGCACAATCATTGGATGGCCAGCAACGAGAGCCCTCCTATTATTAACGTACATTGTGCCTCCGAGTTGTTTCCGCAGTAGGCGGGGGTATGTGGTGGTCACCGTTGTCGGATGTGTTAGACGCACTTCGGAAATCGTTCGTTCGATCGGTCACTATAAAGCACACACCGTTCAGCAACATTTATTCAACCGGGCCCCTTTTGTGTACATTTCCCTTTCCCTTCCACCCTCTTTTTTTGCGTCATTGTCAGGCATACTTTATCGCGTGTGTATAAATAACAAGCGCACGGTTGAGAGATCGGGTTATTGCTGTGCTTGTTTCGAAGCTCATGCATTTTATTGCGAAACGAATTTGCGATTCCGATTGTGGAGTTACGGAGTCGTTTGTGGTAAATTTCATTTCAGCTTGGGCTGTTTTTTTCGGGTAAGATTCCGAAAATGGCCCCCCTCCGATCAAGCTGAAATTTTGTATAAACCTTCCTTTTAATATTTTAAGAATACCCCTAAAAGGATTTTGGGCGACGCGCAATAGTTCTTGGGTTTGTTTGGTTTTGTTTGTGTTTGTTCAGGGTTGTTTGTTTGAGTTTGTTTAGAGACGCGTAATAGTTTTTGGGTTTGTTTGGCGACGCGCAATTGGGAATTGGGCGCATAACTTATGGAATTTTATTTTGTCATTTTTATCCGTGATAAACTGGAAAGGCGTAGCACAGACTCCAATTTGGTTTTTCAAAAAGTTTCGTACGATTTTTTTTCGCAAAGTTATTTCATTTTTGGCTTAAATCAGACACATTTTGGAAAGTGCACTGTAACTCAAGAACTACAGGGTTTAAAAGGAAATATCAAAGATCTAAAAAGTTGCGTAAGTTTATACTGGATTACCTGGAATTTTTCCAGAATTTCCTTTAGAGATTTGTTTTTTTTTAACTATTTTCGCTCGATACTCCGATGAGTCGTCCGACTTAACTCGAAAAGTATGGCGGTTACGACAAAACATCAAGAGGAGAAACTTTTGTAGTATTTAATACTAAATTCGGTTGAATTTTTTCAGAATTTTTTGTTGAATTTTGTTTGGCTAAAACTCGGAAAATCGTCCAAACAATTGACTGGCGCATCTCGAAAACTATTGAGTTAGAGAAAATATCAAACAGGGAAAATGTTGCAGTGTTTCGTTTCGAATACGTTGACTTTTTTTCAGATTTTTTCAATAAAATGTTCACAGTTTTGTTTGCAGGTCATCCAGGTGCTTTTGATCGGATTTCAAAAAAAAATTCTGAAAAAATTTAAGCAAATTTAAAATAAAAAATTGAAAGAGTTTCTCCTTTTGATATTTTGTTCTAAACGCCATAATTTTTGAGTTAAGCCATCCTACTCATCCGAGTTTCGAGCAAAAATAGTCCCAAAAAAATTCTCACAGGAAAATTCTTAAAAAATTCCAGGCGATCCAGTATAAACTTACGCAACTTTTTATATCTTCGATATTTCCTCTTTAACCCTATACTTCATGAGTTACGTGGCATTTTCCAAAAAAATTCTTTTTTAGCCAAAAATGAAATAACTTTGCGAAAAAAAAATCGCGCGAAACTTTTCAAAAATCGAAAATGGAGCTTCCGCTACCCCTTTCGAGTTTATCATGGATAAAAATGACAAAAAATATTTCCATAAGTTATGCGCCCAATTCTCGATGGTCGAAAAATAACCGAAAAACCGTCACGTAGAAAAGTGCGTACCGGGTCGAAAAAAATCATAAAAAATATTACAAAAAAGCAAAACAAAGCTGAATTTGTTGCCTTCAAAACGCTGTTCGTTAAATTTGGTTATCTTTTTTTTTGATGAAGTTATCTCACTTTTAGTACGGCAAGAAATATCGACTGTTGTATCCAAACTTTTGAGCGTTAGTGTATATATATAGCCGGCGCGCGTTAAAAAAAAACTTTAAACTTCAATATCTTGAAAACTATTGCGAGTCGCTAAAAATCCATTTAGGTGTTGTCTTAAAACATTAAAAGGGAGGTTTGTGCAAAATTGCAGCTCGATCAGAGGGGGGTGGGGGTTTGGAACCTTATCCGTTTTTTCTTCGCATGTTTGTATAGGCTAGGTCTTGTTTTTATTTTTGGATGAGAAAGGTGGCTCTGGCTAGAACGACGGAGAAGATCGAGCTGAATGAATGGAATTACTTACTTGAAAATTCATTGACAAGTGTATTTTTTTTGAATCGAGATTTATTTGATCGATGGTAGAGTGTAATCTGTAGTAATAAATGAAAAATCAATTTCGTACGATCGCTCTTCATTAATGTTCATTCGGTTGTATAACTGCGTATATGCATTCAGTTCGGGAACTTCGGACCGCAGACTATTTATTGAGCTTGCCCTGTAGCCGATCGATCAACGTGTATAGTCTGGCTCTTAATAGTTCACTGGCATTAAAACTGAATGTGCTTCCAATGTTTGAGTGCACACAGAAACGTTCATGTATGTACATCAACTACATGAAAATTAAGTGTTCTGGTAGAAAATAGTTCCAAAATAATAACCGAGTGAAAGAGCGGCCCTGACGTTTTTCGAACGCGTTTGTCAATTATGGGGGGATGGTCTTTTTTTTCGCAAAATTTACCGCTTTTTGGGAATTTTTTTGTGAAGAAAGTATACAACGGAAAACTTGTGAAACTTGGCATATAGTTTTATTGATCTGTTTACTACATACAAACAAATTTTTAAACAATTTCATCAAAAAATCCGCCTCCCACCCCCCTCGACGCGCGATGGTCCTTTTTTGATGGTGTGCACGATTACAGCCTTCACGTTCATCCTGCAACAAAAACCCAAAAAGCATTTTACTTTAGACACATATAGCTATCGTTCGATGAAGGGAAAAAAATTGACGATTTGGTGACGTTTTGAACTTGAAGTATCGATTTTTCGAAAAAAACTGATCGATTTTTTGTTATAAATAAAAAACTATTAAACGTATTGCTTTTTTGCTTCATCAAACGATAAAAGGATGTCAGCTGAGCATTCTGTCCAAATTTGAAGGCAATCGGTTGAATAGTTTTTGAGAAATCGTGCACACCATCAAAAAAGGACCATCGCGCGTCGAGGGGGGTGGGAGGCGGATTTTTTGATGAAATTGTTTAAAAATTTTTTTGTATGTAGTAAACAGATCAATAAAACTATATGCCAAGTTTCACAAGTTTTCAGTTGTATACTTTCTTCACAAAAAAATGCCCAAAAAGCGGTAAATTTTGCGAAAAAAAAGACAATCCCCCCTTATGTGAATTCGAGGGGAAAACTCCAAACGGCGCACATTTTCGTATAAAAATAGGAAATGGCGCATCCTGGTAATAAGGGTTGGCCTAACCCCGGGAATCGAAAGACGGGTCCATTTTTAATATTTTATCTGTGGAGAGTATTCGGATGACGAGGTCGGGATTTTACACACAATTAACGGGTTAGGCCACTCTAGAGGCCGAAAAAATAGGCTTTTTGGGGATTTTTTTTTCAGAAAAACTACAAAATAAATCGGGATTACAAAAAAGGGTGTTTATCATACATATCAGTGACTGTATACAATAATTTTTTTGAAGCGATTAATTTCAAAATGGCGGCTGTGCAGCGTTCATCTCAAAACTGACTTTTTTAAGTTGGCCGGAAACATAACTCAGACAATTTTCAACCGATTCACTTGAAATGTTGAAAATATCTTGGAAAATACATTGTCTATGGAAGTACGTAGGGTTTTTTATATGGCATAGTTCATTTGTTATTAACAATTATCTGACGAAGTTTTTCACTTTCCAAAAATTGGCCTAAAAATCGCCAGATTATTGTTAATAACAAAAGAACTATGCAATATAAAAAAAATCTTACGTACTTCCATAGACAATGTATTTTTCAAGATATATTCAACATTTCAAGTGAATCGGTTGAAAATTGTCTCAGTTATGTTTCCGGCCAACTTTAAAAGTGCAGTTTTGAGATAAACGCAGCACAGCCGCCATTTTGAAATGAATCGCGTCAAAAAAATTATTGTATACAGTCACTGATATGTATGATAAACACTCTTTTTTGTCATTTCGATTTATTTTGTAGTTTTTCTGAAAAAAAATCCCCAAAAAGCCTATTTTTCGGCCTCTAGAGTGGCCTAAGGCCTTAATACAAAGTTTTGCCAAGCTTGAGTTGATTCTTTATTAAAAAATATTGATAAACAATGGAATTATCATTTACACAACGTGTCGTCGTTGGTGCCTGGTCAATCGGTATAGGCGGTTCCGGCAACTAGGATGATCTGAAATGAAAAATAAAACATTAACTTCTAGTATAACAATACAAATTTCGTCTGACCGGAAGATTGAAAAAAAAAATAATTTCGCAAATGCCCAGCTGTGGGAAAACGGTTTGATATTTGGCAAAAAAGAACCCTAATCTCTTGTTATCAACAAATGGATAAACAAATTAAAAGTCAACCGGTCACACGTTAGAAAATGTTATAAAATATGCTCTGCCCGAATTCGAAGTGAATCGGACGAATGAGTTTTAAGATATGACCCTGTCATAAAGTATAGTTTAAAGAAAAATGTACAAAAAGAAGCGCAGTGTGCGATCCGACCATTCAAAAAAGTCGCCATAACTCGATCAATCTTTAGAATGTTTACAAAATCTTTGTTGCAAGTTCAAGTTAAACTCCTAGGTTATAAAACTGCGCAATAAAAAAATCGCATTTTCCAAATGCCACGTTGATGCGGACGCCTTAACGGAAATGATGATAACGGATGAATCGACGATACTACGTAGGAACATTTGACGATCTTTTGTGGGTTTTATTATACACTAGCTGTCAGCCCGCGGCATCGCTCGCGTAGATTTGTGTTCAATGTTTCTTAATGAAATGTGCTCCTCAAATGTTTCATTAACTAACACGTAAAATTGAATTGAGTAGCATTGATACTGAATTTCAAGAAAATCTGACTCGATATTTATTTTGCCGTACAAACTTCGGTATCCCATTTCCCCCTTAAGGATTAAATTTCCAAAAACTTTAAAACTCCATTAATTGTGTCTAGAAGCAGTTATATCAAGTTTCACGTAAATTTGCCCCGATTCTTTTTATTTTCCGTGAAACTTTGCCACCCCCCTTCAATTAGGGGTTGAATTTAGAGAAACTTTAATATACGTCTTTTATTTATTGTGTTGAAGACCATTAATACCAACTTTCAAGTAAATTTGACCATTTAAAAATCATGTCTCGTATAAATCTTGCCAGCTCCTTTCACCCCCTTAAGGGTTGAATTTCGTAAAACTGCGAAATATGTGTTTTATTAATTGTCTAAAAGAGCATTAATACCAAGTTTCAAGTAAATTCGACCATAAAAAATCATGTCCCGTATAAATTCTGCCAACTCCTTTCACCCCCTTAAGAGTTGAATTTTGAAAAACGCCGCAATACATGTTTTATTAATTGTGTCAAAGAGCATTAATACCAAGTTTCAAGTAAACTTGACCTTAAAAATATTATTTCCCGCACAAATTTTTCCAGCCCCTTTCACCCCCTTAGGGTTGAATTTCGAGAAATCCCTTCTTAAACGATGCCTCCACTTGCCTTTTTCATATATAGCTATACATACACGCACACACACACAAACATATATAAAATAAAATTCGCAAAAGATTATCAAAAGTTCTTACCAGAATTTGTTTGAGTTTGTCTGGGCTTACCATGTATGCATGCACATGTATATACCGACCGGACAGGGAGTTTGCGAGCTGTGACCTGCGTTAATCGACATTCTATGTAGGTCGGGGTACAATGCTACTTCGCTTAAATTAGCGTGAATAGAGAGGCTTCCGAAACAAAGGCGTTCAAACAATTTCATAGATTCGGAAGCGAGGAGCTCGGCCTCTCTATTGACTGTGTGGCGATTTTAGTGGCTCCCAGATGCTGTGTCGATGCGAGAGTCATCAATCTGCATGTGGGACTGACCCCTACCGATCGGGAACATCGTTGAAATGCGCGGATGGTAATGTTGACTCCTACTACCGTTGGGGTTGCCCGAGACCAAACACGTTCTGCCGGCCGAACGCACGAAATTGCACGTTGACCTGTACTACTTCCAGTCGGACGAAAAAGACAAGCGTTGGTTCGTACTACTGCGGATAAATTGTACTTTGCCAAGTGCGTAAACGACGCGCGATTACGCGTACTATCGTTGCCATGTTAAAAAAAGCGAAGCTAGTTTTACGCGGCCGACCGAACGAAGCGAACTCTGCGTTGACTCGTACTACTGCCGTGAGAGACGAACGCGAACTGCTGCTACAGTAGAAGTGGTCCGCCTACGGGCAGACTGCTGCTACAGTGGTACTAGTCCGCCTACGGGCAGACTGCTGCTACAGTGGTACTAGTCGGCGTACAGGCGGACTGGTGCTACAGTGGTACTAGTCCGCGTCCTGGGAGACCGGTGCTACAGTGGTACTAGTCCGCGTCCAGGCAGACTGGTGCTACAGTGATAATAGTCCGCGTACAGGCAGATTGTGCCACAGTGGTACTGGTCCGTGTACAGGCAGACTGGTGCTACAGTGATAATAGTCCGCGTATAGGCAGACTGGTGCTACAGTGGTCCTAGTCCGCGTGCAGGCAGACTGCTGCTACAGTGGTATTAGTCGGCGTGCAGGCGGACGGGTACAAAAAAGTTACAAGGCTTCCTTGTGTGACTTTAGG
>OX101787.1:33035944-33165944 GCA_944452715.1 Ophion slaviceki
CTTTGAAGGTCTAAAAAATGTTTTTATTCTGGCGTGTATTGCATGGAATTTATTTAGAGGCGTTTCATTGATTGTAGTTACAGTAGAATTGAAGTAAATTGTGGTAAGTAGATTCTTGTAATTTTCAAAATGTTAATTAAAAAAAAGATAGATCAGGGGTAAAAAAATCATTTTGCTGAAAATTCGTGCTACCTCAGAGCCAAACGTTTCACCAAATGAATTTAAAGTATAATACCTAACGCACATCATCGTTGTACAAAAATTCAGCCAGCGATGGGTCTTCTCTTTAAACGTCATTTTTTAGGCTTGAGTATTTTTTACTGCATTTTGATTGAAATATCGCAGCGAATTTTTGTATCGAAGCAAATCTTTCGTACTTTAGAAAAGGTACGATGAAAAAAAAACATAAATCAGGCGTAAAAAGTCATTCTTCTGAAAATATGTGGTACCTCAAAATACAACACTTTTCACCAAATTAGTTTTACGGGACATCCCTCTCTGGAAGCCCAATTTGAAGGGTCAGAATGATGCATTTTTTTCTAGTAACACATTGGTGTGAATCAATTATTTTTTTCCCAGCATGCTGTACACATGTTTATGGTTACAATGTAATTTTTGCGGAAGAAAATCTTTTTAAGTGTTCGTGGTGCTGCAGTTGGCGTTGCAGTCCTCCAGCGGCGAGGCCCGAAAAGGCGGTATCTCTATCAGGCTCAAATCTAATATGAAACGAAAACAAACGAAAAAATCTTCAAATATATCCATCTGGCTATGGGTTCACGATCCACTTTTCGAAATTTTGAAGAATACGGAAAATGACAGCTTCTCCAAAGAAAACCTCATTTTTCTCCGGAAAAACAGCATGCTGAAGTCATTGTCATTAAGGGGGCGGTAGGGGTTTGCACTTTTGAAAAATTGATGCTTTTTTGTCTTTTTTTATAGTTAAACATTTCTAGAATATAATCCCAAAATTTCAAGTCAATCAGAGCAAAACTCTCGAAGTTATTGACTATTTAGTCCCGCTTCTCGAACACTGACTCCGACTTCTCTAAACTTCAAACGCGTTTTTCTCGAAACCACTTTTTCAAAGTCCGTGTTCACTGCCATTTGAAAACTACATGACCGATTTATTTCAAACTTGGTACACACTTTCTACATATAAAATACGTCTCCCCAACGGTTAGTTTGAGATTTTGTTTACATTGGGGGGGTTTTCCACCCCCAAAATGGCGCAATTTTTCGTGAAAAATAGCACTTTTCACTTTACATGACCACCAAAAATTTAGAAATGAAAACAACTTTATCAAAGACCGTTGGGGGGAGGATTTGATGATACTTTGACTAAATTTTAATGGTACTTGATTTCAGATAATTTCTAGCTGAGATACAATGAACACCACAAATCGTCTTTTTCCAAAGGTGTTCTTGGGAAAGCTTTGTCACCGGCTTGCTTGTGGATATTTTCGTGTACAAATTTCACGGAATGTTCTTGAAATGACACTTAACAATATACAAAAGAGTTCAATAAATTTACTCTATCCATATAGATGAAAAAAAATCGCAAAAAAGTGTTTTTTTTTCATGCTGAAACCCCTATCCTCCCGTTAACAAATGGTTCATCTAAATAAAAAATGCGATCGTGAACCGAAAATGACTACTGTTTGAACGCTAACTGTGCAAATTCAAGTCAATAGTGTGAAAGTTACTCAATATATCAAGCCCGCCGTGTTAAGATATGTAGTTTCGAGATAATCACGATCAAAGTTTTGGTACATATTTTACACGATCTTCTGAAATATTGTCTCACCGCTAGCCAGTGATTCCGGCACCATATAAGTGTCCTTCCTCATAATCGAAAACGTGTTGCACACCTAATTTATGCAATCTGCGGACAGTTCGGGCCTCTTTTGCGGCTTCTTGTGCTTCAATGTCCGCTTTCATTACACGTGAATCATCCTTAAGGGGTCTTCTCACTTTATACCCTAAAAAAGGCTATTTTCATGATTTTTTATATTTTTATATTATAGATATTGATATAAAAGTTGTTACACTTAATAAATACACTTTCGAAATACATTTAAAAAAATTTAATGTATTCATGTAAGCCAAACAAACTTTAAATGCGTTTTTCCCCTATAACGTTTTTCGGCGGCATGTTGATAAAATCTTCGAAACTACTGAACCGATCCTTGTGAAATTTTAACCGCATATTCTTTACTACGATAGCACGATAGCACACATCAAGGATTAAAAAATGTTGATATTTACTATTTTTTTCGTTGCCAAAAACGGTGAAAAAACACATTTTTTGTTGCTGTTTTGTTTTCGAAAAATGTCCGCCTTTTTGTTATTTTTGCTCAAAAAATATATCAAAAATGGTATGATATGCGCTATAGTCATGAATATACTGAATCTAAAACAGTTTGATTTTTTTGTTAAGGATGATCCATCTCCGAGATTTCATCAACAGCGCCGAGCTACAATTTTTTATGGACATTTTTTTTAACTACCATTTTCGTCTATAAGTAGTGACTTAAATAAATAATTTTCGTTTTAAATGTATTTCGAAAGTGTATTTAATGCGTGTAACAACTTTTATATTAATATCTATAATATAAAACTATTTTAAAAAATCATGAAAACAGTCTTTTTAGCGTCTAAAGTGAAAAGACCCCTTAACTTTAGACACTGTTCCACTAAAATAGGTGTAACTTCGTCAATTTTTAAAATTTCCGGGTTCGTTTGGTCTTCAAACATTCTTGAAAGTTCACACTATAGCAACATGCAAAAAAATGATTTTTTGAAATTTCCAGATAAGGATACCCCCTCAAAACATAATTCCTTTTGCACGTTATTGTTGTGCCAAAACTCAGGTACACATTATTTGGTTTAAACGTCATTTTTCGAAGCTGGAAAATTTGTTACTGCGTTTTTGTTAAAATATCGAAGCAAATCTTTCGAACATTAGAAAAGGTACATTGAAAAAACGATAAATCAGGCGTAAGAACGTCATTTTTCTGAAAACTCGTAGTACCTTAAAATACAAATGCCGAATTAAGTAAAATAAAATACATTTCACGGAATTAATTTAACAAATAATACCTAAGGCATATTATTGTTCTGCAAAAGTTCAACCAACTGCAGGGTTTCATTTTTTAATACATTTTTCAACGCTGTGACATTTTGCATCACCTTTTCATAAAAATATCGAAGAAAATTTTTCCACTGCAACGAAGGGTTCTCCACGAGAAAGCAATAATGATGGTAACACCCGTAACCGTGTGACACGTGAAGTGGCCTCGGAATCTCTTGTAGCAAAGTACCTACCACGACAAGACGCGACGCAGCGTCAACAATATCAAATGACGCTCTAATAGGATCGTTCCTTCGTCGAATTTGCGGAGGGTTTTTCGCCAAGGCTGGAAAATTGAAAGGGACGACCCTTCGCAAAAGTAAATGAGCTAACTGGGCATTAGCGTACGAAGTTAACGCGATAATGTCATAGATGTTGAGAAAGGGAGATTGGCCAGGAATGTGATTACGGATATCGTACACTCGTGTATACGGTACACGTTAGAACAGCAATCACGTGTATAGAGATCGATGTTCACGGATACCGCACTGAATTAATTTCGGTCCGAATAAGCCGGTCGTCGATAATTCAAACGCGACGTGCCCATCGATTGCCTTATAACTATATTTACGATCTATATAACTATAAGGAAAATTGATTTAATTCATTTGGAGCGGCAGTTACCGGCTGTCATTCGATTAACCCTTCGGGTACACGCTTCGTAGCGTATTTTAAGGGGTTACCCCCACTTGCGATATTGAAAAAATCGATTTTTTTATTGCATTTTTTTGAAGTGCAATTTGAAGTGCAGTTTTTTTTATGCCCGGAATAGATGACTCTATGTAAGTTTACAAAAAAAAATATTTTCTTCGTGTAAACTGAAATTGAAACTTTAAACGCGTTTTTCTCAAAATGGCATTTCTGAAGTCGGTGACCAAGATTACTCGAACACTAATGAACCGATCTTCTTGAAATTTTGCAGGCTTATTTAATACATAAAAATGTAGTCTTCAATCGTTCGATTTTTTTTTCGAAAAAAAATGGCCGTTTTATAGCCAAAAAACGGCCGTTTTTTTTCGTTAAAATCGAACCATTAACTTTGACTGTCCGCCATTTTGTGAAAAAGGAATATTTTTTAAAATCCTTCGATTAAAGACTAGTTTATACTTATAATTGACTAAATCCATCCGCATTTTTTTTTCAGATGATCCACTTCGCCGCAATGTTGGTCACCGCAAACCGTGTATATAAAAACATTATTTCATTGACGGCCATTTGCCACTCAACAATATAATATTTTTCAATAAAAAAATTACTGAAAGTTCTTCAAGATGTGTTCTTTAAGATGGTATATTGATCTATTAAAAAAGTTTTGTATTTTTCTTTAAAAAAATTTATGAAAAAGGCCTTTTTTGCGCTACAAGTGGGGGTAACGCCTTAAGGCGGGATATACATTTAGACAGGGAAAATAAGAAATATTGAGGGATTTTTTAAACTAAGAAATAATTATTCTACAATTGTCAAACATTAGGTATACTTTCATAGTATATTTAAGAACACCGAGAAAAAAGAATCGTTGAATGTGCAAAATGCATTTTGTCGTCTCGAAATTTTGTTGTTTTAACAGTTGCTCAGACATGCCAAATAAGCAGATAGTTTGAATGTATCTTCGGTTACTGCCCAACTATGGTATACTGTTTTGTTATGCCAATAAAAAATCAAGTTGAACGTATTTAAAGATACAATTTTGTTAAAGCAACCAAATTTTGGATGGATGAACGAATTTTTTTTCAGTGTATACAAAACATTTATTTTTAATTAATTCATCATCAAAATGACTGAGCTGTGGCAGAGTGTTACAGCAAGGTCACGGCGGGAGTTGCGAATCGGCGTGCAGTCTAGCATCCCGTAGACTTTGATTTGCAAAAAAAGTTCAAACATTTTTTTAATTAGAACATGTATAGTTTCTATGTGACGGTAATTAAAATGAATAAATTGCAAATTTAAGAAAAATGGCACTTATTTACAAAAAAAATCTGCATTCCACGCAACATTTCTGTAAAATGTGGATTAAAAAAGTCGTTTTTTTTTTTCAATTTTTCTAAAACAATTCTCGTCAAGTAGAAGGTACCAATATTATCAATATTTCTACCAAGTTTCAACTCAATCGGCTCAATAGTTTTCGAGTAATCCTGCACGCCAATTTCGATAATGCAATGTTGAGAAAACGCGTTTGAAGTTCACACCCGCTCCGAATCCGAGCGGTAAGGCACAGAGTTGACGGGCTGTAAGGTTTGAAGTTTTTCGAATTTCGCTTCGAAACTTTAGAAAAATATTCTACATAAATAGTTATATCGTTTAAAGAAAAAAAGATAAGAAATCGATTTTTTGATCGTTGTAAATGTATATCCCGCCTTAAGGCGGTCAGTCCATGTGAAGGGGCCAAAAAAAAATGTTTACACAAAATGCGGAACATGTGTACGTTAGACTGGCAAAAAAACTCCAAGATTCGGGCTCTCACATCTTGAATTATTACTCGATAATGAAACAAAGAAGTTTGTGAAAGAAGCAGCCTGTAGGTTAATTCGAACAGGTGGCTCATGGGGTTTTTTTATTCTCGATTTGATTTACGCGTGACAAATTATCGTTTTCCTTTCCAGTGGAAACAATTTTCGATAGATACAATCAATGAGTGGCCTGGACCAATCAGTGGGATTATTATGTATAGTGAAAGGATTTATAACCCCGAATTAAAGCCTTTGTGATCATGCATCCCTTCTTTTCAATCTTCGAAACTTGTTGATCAATCCGGAGTCATGACAGCCGTCAATCGACTTGTTTTTACACATGAGTGTCTTCCGAACCATGTAAAGTCGATTCAACTCGTTATTTTTGTTTGATAAAATTCTGAGGGACTGTAAAAATGTTAATAAATGTGTGATGAAAATTCAAAGATAGTGTGTTTTAACGGTTAATTAAAAAAACCCAAAAAAGGAAAAAAATAGCTGTCACATGGGATATAAGCTTGAAATTTCTTAAATATGATTTTTTCAAATCGTTTTTTTAGCGCAGGGTCTTAACATTAACTTGCAACAAAGATTTCGAAAAAATGCCTAAAAATGACCGAGTTATGACAATTTTTGTAAAGGGTCAGCCTAATGCGCTGCGGCGAACCGCCGCGCTGTGATTTGCCCCTTTATTCGTTTGCGTTTTTTTAAACACTGCTTTATGAAAAAGCTTAAGGGTTCATCACAGTGTAACATTTTCAAAGAATCGATTTTTTTCCTTCATCCGATAGTATAGACGGTTATAAACATGGACCTGGCATCGCCGATTGATAGTAAGTAGACAATTTATATGAAAATTTTGCATTCGAAACTTTAAAGCGTCTAGCCACCTTGGCCGATCGAAAAATGGGTATATTTAAAAATAATAATAAACTGGAAATTATGGGCCGGAATATTTTTATTTTTTTACACAACGTCAGAAAGGGCTTTAAGAATAACGTTAATAAATTTCCGTTCAAATATTAAAAAATGGCGCCGTTATGCACATTGCCGCGGAGGCACTCCGCACGATACGCGCGGTCGTTGTACCAGCTGTTACCCGGTCATGTCACATCTGAAAAAAAATCAGCTCATTCGTGAGTAGTGTCGCTACAATGTAGCGTAGCGGTTTTTTTTCGACCATTAAAGAAATTATGGTGAGCCATAATTTCGGTGAAAAATACAAATTTTTTTTTCGGCTCTCCATATTTTTTTTAATGGTCGAAAAAAAACCGTTTCGCTACGTTGTAGCGATACTACTCACGAATGAGCTGATTTTTTTTCAGATGTGACATGACCGGGTAACAGCTGGGACAACGACCGCGCGTATCGTGCGGAGGGCCTCCGCGGCAATGTGCATAACGGCGTCATTTTTGAACATTTTGAACGGAAATTTATTAACGTTATTCTTAAAGCCCTTTCTGACGTTGTGTAAAAAAATAAAAATATTCCGGCCCATACTTTCCAGTTTATTATTTTTTTTTAATATACCCATTTTTCGATCGGCCAAGGTGGCCAGACGCCTTAAACGCGTTTTTCTCGAAAAGTCGTTTTTCAAAATGGTGTACACTCTCAAAGGAAGAGTTTTCAAGCTATCCGTTTCAAATTTTGACACAACATTCTTCACGCCATTCTTTATCTTGCCATGGAAGCTTTTTCATTGTTGAAATATTCATCTGTTTTTAACGAAAAACTGTCGAAAAAATATCTTCAATTCGAGGTTTTTTTTTAACCGTCACCATTTTGTCAATTTTTATAAAACAAAAAAAACCTCCATAGCAAGATAGCGGCTTTCATACTGATTAATAATCTTTTTACAAATTTTGTTTCAGATAATATTTACGGCCACAAGCGTGTACGCCGTGAAAACTCCTTTTATCGAATACATTTGCAACCGTTAAAAAAATGTAAAAACAAATAAAAATAAACGTGGAAAACGTATTTTCTGTTCTTGATGAGTGCTTTGATTTGACATTACAAAATCAGGCTGATTAGCGTTTTTAACCTTCGAAAAAAAAATTACGAAAATCAGCTATCTTTCGACCCGTTACACTGTGGTGATCCCTTTAGTCGTATCTCAAAATCTATTCGTGCGATTCACTTCACATTCGGACAGAGCATAGTTCATAACATTTTATATCGACTGACCGGATGATTTTCTGATCATTGAATTTTTTTATTTTTAAAGAAAGGATTAATAATTTTTTAATTTAATATATTTATCCATTTGTTAATAACAAATAAATCTATTTTTTCTCAAAAGTCGAGCCTTTTTCTGCAGCCTGCTATTTTTGCCTGCCTTTTCAAGCGAAAAGGCAGATTTAAGGTACGAACAAAAATGTAACGTAATGTGGACGATAGAGTGGCCCAAATTTGAGTTCTATTTTTTTTCTTTTTCTCACCATCCTGTTATCTTTTTTAAAGAGGAAAAAGAACTGTTACGAAATCTGCGAGCGGTAAAAAAAAATTGGAGGGCGCTCAAGTCACCCAAATATTAATTTTTTTAAAATAAAAAATCGATTTTTTCGTTTACTTCTCACCCATGAATGTCACGCTTTAAAATTTTTAAATTAACCTCGCGAAAGCTCCAACCGGTCAATGAATATTTAGTGGTCGCTCAAGAGCTTCGAAATTTCCAGTTCTCGGCAATTTTTTCAAATTCATCTCACTCATAAATTTGGCGCTTTGTAAAATGTTCAAAACAATTAATCGTTTTTCTTTAGGAACAGATTTTTCAAAGTGACCTCACACTACTAACCCAAGAATTAAAATCTTTGTTCGCATAAAAAAATTCTTTAAACCTCTCGTCCGCAAACAAAATTATAGTTCCCCCATTTATCGAGTTAGAAGTGTGGGGTAAATTAAAAAAATCCGTTTCTAAAGGAAAAAGGGATTAAATGTTTTGAAAATTTTACAAAGTGTTAAATTTATGAGTGAGAAGAGAAAAAAATTCGCGACAATTGGACATTTCGAAGCTCTTGAGCGACCACTTAATATTCATTGGCTGGGTAGAGCTTTCGCGAGCTTAATTTAAAAATTATAAAGCGTCAAATCCATAGGTAAGACGTGAACAAAAAAAATCGTTTTTCTTTTTATTGAAAACTTGCATTTTTGGGAGGGTTGAGCGACCTCTAAATATTTTGTAACCCCTCACAGATTTCGCGACAATTTTTTTTTCTTTAAAGATGATAATTGGTTGGCGAGAAGAAGGGAAAAATCGAGCTCGAATTTGGGCCACCCTAGCGGACAAGTTCGGTTTTGTTCACCTGCTCCTCACTTATAAAAAGCAGCCGAGGAGTTTCTTTTTCATAAAAAAAAATCTTGATTGCTGCACGCCAAATAATAACATTGCCGATAAAAATCATATTCGAACGAACAACAATAATAATAATCACAAGAATAATATTAGTACGAATAGTAACGATAAAAGTTCCTTGCCGCTATGATACGTTTTCTTTTACGATCCTTCAAGTTCGACTGTTGCAAAGATCAGTTTTTTTTGCCTGCCTGCCCCTACGTACTAAACTTTCGTTCATGATCTCCGGGTTTTATTGGGTATATATCCAGGGCTCATACGTGCGTGGAGGCTTATGTGCACAGAATCGATTTGATATCGAGCAAATTGATCCGCCAATTCGCCGAGAAAACGACCACTCACCGTACCATAGAATTTTACCTTGTCGACAAAGGTAAAGGGCCTCAAAAATATTATATGCTTTCTCAGGCTATTATTCCTCTACGAGCGTTGAGAAAAAAAAAGAATAGAAGTTCTTTCGATGGCTTACGGACAAGCTTTCGTGCCAGGAATATTATTCTTAATAGTATATAATATTTTTATATTTCACTCTTTGAAAAATAAAATCATCACATACAGATATTTAGTTGTATCGAAAAAAACAACTTTTACGCCTTCGACTAATATCAGGTTTAAAAAAAAATTGAAAATTCATTAAACAACAAAGTAGAATTTATGTTTACAAACCCAAACGAAACGGAAACTTTAACCTAATTTAAAAGCAGTTTCAACTGGTTCATTTCGTTAGAACAAGTTTTTGCAACAAACTCAATCAAACAACCCAAACCCAAACTTTGACCTTATTCAGAAACAGTTTTAATGGCCTCATTTCGTTAGATCTAGCTTTTGGAACAAACCCAAACCAACCCAAACATTGACCTCATTCTAAAACAGATTCAACTGATTCTCTCCGTTAGAACTAGCGTCAGAAAAAATATTCGATAGATTTATCCCGTAAATCTCAGTTTTACGGTTCTTGAGGTCACTAAAGTCGAATCTGATGTCAAATTTTCAAATTTCAAAGTGGTGCATTCCATCTCGTGGCTGCCAATCCGAAAAATAGTTTGATTTCGATGAAAATGGACTAGTCTACGGTTTTCAAGCTCGCTGAATTCAAACGGCTGTGAAAACAGATGTTCGAAATTGAAAATTACGGCTACAAAAGGCGGATGGAAGTTCGAAAAAAAAGTTGGATTTCAACGGAAGCTTGTATCTTTTGGTGTTTGAGGTAAGATTTAACACTATACTCTAAAAGTCGTTCGTGTTGTCAAGTAAAATGCCGAAATTCTTCTTTATTTATTGTCTAAGCACAAAACTGAAAATAATAAATTGAAAAATACAAAAATCCGGAGGACACGAAAAATGAAAGAAAAAACAAGAGATACAGAAACAAAAAAAAATAAAAAAGACAATACAAAAAATACGAGAAGTACAGAAAAAAATCTAAAAATACGAAGAATTTTAAAAAATCCAATCCAATCCAAAAAAGTAAAACAAATAGAAAATCGGAGTCAATAACCGCCGCGTTCTCGATTCGTGACTCTGGATTCGACATAGAACGGGAGATGCAACTATTAAAAATATTCTTTTTAGTTTTTTATTATGGACAATAGTTTGCCATAAATGGTTTGCTAAATTTTTGTCTGTCGTAATGTATCCAGTCTTCGGGTCGTGAGAGTCAGGGCTCAAATTCGAAATTTGCGACCGCAAATATACAAAGACACAATTTTTTTCGAAATCCAACCAGTATTCGAATTTTCGCCCTCTATATTAGATCCACCATCTAGAATTGAAAAACATTAATTTCAGATATGAACTCAGCGGCGTCGAGAACCATAGGATATCCTCATTTGCCGAAATCAAACTATTTTTCAACTTTTAATCCGCCACATTGGATCCGGCATTCTGACATTAAAAAATTTCAGATTCGTATTCAGCGATCTAAAAAACGATGATTCACCAAATAGCAGTAAAATCGGTATAGTAAAAATGTTTTTTTTTTTAATACCCACATATAGTGTCATACTGCAAAAGTGCCCACTCTACTTCGCCCATATGTGCGTCACTCAGTCAAGGGGTTGAGACGAGTTTCAACTAACATGCAAGTTCATTTATCAGTGTGTTTATCAAAATTGATAACCACACATTTATCAGTGTGTTTGTCAACAGTCTTTATCAACATTCAGTTTATATTCCAGTTTTTACCAGGAGAAACTAGTTGTAACGAAGGCATTCAGGAAAGCTAATTTTTACTAAAGAAAACGCGTTTAAACTGAAAACGGATTTTATTTATAACATACATATCGCTTTCGAAAATGAAAAAGGCTTTTTTCGGATAGCTGCGATAAGCGTAAAAATAATTGTCTCATGATTTAAATTGAAAGCTCTCCAGAGTTGCAGGGCTTTAAAGCTGTAAGCTTCAAGAACCTCAAGTCAGATTTGAAAAATATTATAATAGTTGTCGAGTTGTTCAAGTGTTCGCTGCTACTGGGACTCAAGCTAGAGAGACCAAATATGAAATGAATTTTTTTATGCGTAATGATATTGTTTGAAAGGATAAGGGATGATCTTTTTCCGACACACCCTAACACACACATACACACACATATATATACATATATATATATGAAAACGTTAGACAGAGTACCAACTCTCTTAACTCTTCTAGGCAAATTTTATGGTGACATGATTTTCTCGCTCACATGGCTTGAGTGATATAAAAATTGCAGTATTCCGACATATCATCTTGCTGGGCAGTGAGCGAATGGGAGAACGGTAGGGCAAGAGAGAGAGAGAGAGAGAGGGGGAAAGAGAGAGAGAGAGAGAGAGAGAGAGAGAGAGGGAGAGAGTGGAAAGCGACGTAGTGTCGCGATGCGCAGTCATGTCTATCCCTGACATTTTGTAATAAAGTCACGGTATAGCGTCCCGCGTGAATATTTCGCATTCCGTATGCATACCACATACCAAGCATCCAGAAAACGAAAGAGCAGGCGGGGAAGTGGCGCGTATCCGGACTTCATTTTTACATTTCGCGTTAGGATATGACACGTGTTCGCAGCCTGGAAGAACTTCATGTCAGCGGAATATCGGGGACGCACATGCGAAGAATCCCGTCCCCCCAAAACAGATACAATTATACCAGTCGGTCCAGTGACTATTACCATCTATCCCTTGGAAACTTAGCTTCTAACTCATAGCTTCGAAACTTAGCTGTCAGAAAAAATAAAACCAGCAGAAGTTGCGATGTCCAGAAGATGACATTATGATGCAGTCGCTGTCTTACAAATGACAACGACTGCAATGACCTTGGGTGGCCTTCAATGACCTTGCATTGTAGATAATTGTATTCGTCTCAACAGCCACAATCAGACGACAGACCTTAAAACATAGCATTCCATTTTAAAAACAAAGATGACCTTTCTGAGTTGATGTCAATTTTCTCGCAGCTAAAGATACCCCCACGATAGAAAGATCACCTTTGTTTTTTTTTAAAATGGAATGCAGTATTTTTGCGTCTACCATTTGCTAGTGGCTGTCGAGACGAATACAATGACGTACAACACAATGTAATTCGAGGTAACTGGAAATTCGTCAATAACAGGCCTTCGAAGTGGTGACTTCCGGTATCAAGGCAACACTGTAGTCTTCCTATCGCACATTCCCTCGCACGTCTTATGACTCCGAACACCTCATACGAATGACAGCGACTGCAATGACCTTGGATGACCTTAAATGACCTTGCATCGTAAATAATTGTGTTCGTCTCAACAGCCACAATCAGATTGTCATCTGACTGTTGTCGATGGGTTATGTTGCGATGAGTTATCTGATTGTGACTGTTGAGTTTTTAGGTCTGTTAACCTAAAAACACGGCATTCCATTTTGAAAACAAAGGTGACCTCCTTTCTCGCGAGCAACTTCACCGACAATGAAAATTCCATCACCATACGATGACATACATTGCACCTTGTCAAAAATGCCTGGCCTAGTTTTGGATGCTAAAGCTGATGATAGTTGCTGGAGTACCCGGTACTCTATACTCGAACATCAACATTAATGTATCAATAAACAAATATTTGACCATTTGTCCGGTTTTTTTAGAACGCTCGAAAAAGTTTCCGCAAATCGCCTATTTTTGTCAGCTCGGATGGAGTTGTGTACCCCGTTGTAGGACGAATGCGGAACGTGGCAAGTACGCTAATATACGCGTATTGTTACAACGTACCAGGTACGTGGTTTGCTTATGAAGCCTGTCCTCGGGGCGTTGATTAATACGCGTCAACGAACAACCTTAATGCACATAGTACAATGTATGGTATATATGTATGGGGCATTCCACGCCATTTCACGCAGTCCGTGACCCCGACCATTTTTGGCGTTCCTGTTTTTTTTTTGCGAAATTGTACTTCACGAAAGGAATGTCTACACCAATTTCTAGATTTTTAACTCTTCTCTTTTAGGAGTTATAATTTTCCAAAAAATGTGGATTTCGGAAGTTTTGGAAGCGTTTAAACGCTGGTAACTCCTAAACTAATCGACATTTCGACAAATGTCACTATATCATTTTTTCATTTTGAAGCATACTTTCGTTTAAAAATATGAAAAATTATCAATCATCAATGTCAACGTTTTTTTTGCTTTTCAAGTGAAAACTTTTATTTTTAAGACCGCCTCTTTTTATTTTTTATTTTTTAAATTCTCTAAAATAGAGTGACCCATTGTATAACTTTTAAGACTAGTCCAATCGTCGGCCCGTGAATTTAACGAAGAAAATGATTTTTCATTAAAAATATTTTTTTCCGTTATATTCCGGACAAACTAAAAATAAACCGTTTCAGGCCTCACGAAGCCGAATGGGAAATCACAAAGTCATTGACAGCATTATTGGAGATTAGAATGATAAAAGTCTTCTAAAAAAATATGAAAAATTCGAAAAAAATAGAAGGAAAAATGGGCCCACAATAAGACTAGTCTTACAAATCATAGAATCGGTCACTCTATTTAAGGGAATTTTTCGAAAAGAATAAACAATGTCAATCATCTTTTTAAAAAAAAGTTTTCACTTCAGAAGCAAAAAAAAATGCTGACATTAATAATTGATAATTTTTCATATTTTTTAACAAAAGTATGCGTCAAAATGAAAAAAAATTATACGGTGACATTTGTCGATATCTCAATTGTTTCAGGAATTATCAGCGTTTAAACGTGTCCAAAACTTGCGAAAACGACATTTTTGTAAGATTATAACTCCTTAAAGAGAAGAGATAAAAATCTAAAAATTGGTGCGGATATTTCTTTCATGGGGTACAATCTTCCAAAAAAAATCAGGAAAACAAAAAATGGTCCGGGTCACGGGCTAGGTGAAATGGCGTCGAATATCCCATATATATATATACACGTGCTATGGAGTGTTGGCACAGTGATACTTGTGTGTACAGTGTGTACCTCGTGTACTGTTGGCAGCGGGGAGTGTCGTCAACGCCAAGAGCACAAACGTAAGTGCAATTAGTGTTGCGGAGCAATCAGTTCGTGGATGTTACATTAAATTTTCGGTAGGCTAAATCTCGTTGCGATACTCGCCTCCTTGCTCAAGTATATCGCACAATACCCGGTATAGAAATTCGTGTACGTGTTACGCATTTTACGAGTGTATCATTTATTATTTTACAAACCGTCAGAGCCACGAGAACGTCAAAATTAATTTCTAACGGGCCAATGTTTTACGAGCCTTTCGCGCATTTCAATCTATAGCTTTATACAGGGGACTTTCGAACGACGAGAGAAAACTTTACAATCCTTCCTCGGAGTCCCAAAAGAAATACAAGACGCGAATTAAAAGGAACCCTGCTCCCTGATCCAATTAATTTTCCTGGTGCGTAATGAATTCTCCCTTTTCAACTCTTAGAAATAATTCGTTCCAAATTGCACAATGGTGAATAGGAACTCCGCTGCGTTATCGGGCGTCTCTTGTACAGCGGTCTTTCTCATTGACGTTTCGGCGGCGATAGGGAGAAGTTTGATACCTGAGGAATCACGAGGTTACGGAATTAGGGCGGGTATCTTGAAGTTTTGGAAAACTTGAGACTCGTAACTGGGGCATGATTTTCATGGCTGACGTTCGTTTTATAGTGACTTTTCTCGGTGGAAGTGTAGATTTATATGAAAATTTGGGTGACGCGAAAAACAATTGATTTTTTTTCTTCGGGGCCCGTTGCGGAAATGTTACTAGATAGGTGCAAGAATGCGACAAGAAAGGAACCCTGTTGGTTAATTTTAAAAGCTGCAAGCCAGTTCGAGGCTTCCCCTAATTTTTATTTGGGATTATTATTTTTCAGGGTTTAATGAAAATAAAATAAAATGCGCGCTGAAGGAAACAAATGTGATTTTTGTCGGAAAAACCAACTAATTTTGGCGGATCTGCGTGAGCTTGGGACTCAAAAAACAAAACGTTTTCAATATTTTTTTTCTGGTGGAAGTATTGGGATGACGAGGTCGGGATTTTACACACTATTGATACATAGTCTTGCCAAGTTTGAGTTTTTTTTAATTGGTAAATATTGCTAGACCATGAAGTTATTAAAATTCAAAGGAAGTGCCGTCGTTGCTACATGGCCGGTGTAGTTGGTTCTGGTAAGCAGGGTCATCTGAGATGAAAAATTGAGAAATGTACTTTTAGTATAATGATAAAACTTTCGTACGAACGGACACTATTGAGAAAATTTGAAAAATACAAAAATGCACTCTGTATAAAAAAAATCGATTTTCGACAAACAACTTTAATAATTTGTTATTAACATATGGATAAACATTTTTTTAAATGATCCATCTATACGATAGAAAATATTATAAACCATGCTCCGTTCGAATTTGAATTGAATAGGACAAATAGATTTTCAGATAGGTTTACATCGTTTCGTAAAACAGAGTGTTCGCAAAAAATGCAAAAAAAGGGCAAGTCACAGCAGGCTGGTTCACCGCTGCGCAGTGGGCGAACCCTTCACAAAAATCGTCATAACGCAGTCAATTTTTCGAAAACTTACAACATCTTTGCTTCAAATTAAAGTCAAGACCCTAGTATATAAAACTATTGAATAAAAAATCGTATTTTCACAATTTCAACCACACACCACTTAAGGGGGTCATCCCATGTAACAGCTATTTTTTTCCCCGTTTTCTGCGATTTCTTTTATGAATCATTAAAACTCACTATATTTAAATTTTTACCACACTTTTATTAACATTTTTACAGTCTCTTTAGAGGAAAGTCCTCCTAGAGTCCAACTAGAATAAAGTAAAAATATCAAAAAATGAATTTTTGGCACGATTTTAACCCCTCCTTGATACACGGGGTCAATTTGACCCGGATAGTACTTCATCCACCTGCCCTCAACAATCCTACGATCGGATTTATTGGAAAAAAAACCCGGGATACACTTTAAACATTTCTTAATATGTCTGCATAATTAAAATTCGGAAAGTGTAACATTGAATTTTGGTAAAAAATCATTAAAAATTTCAGTTTTAAGCAAGTGAGCATTTTATTTAAAAAATTCGTCCTGGTCAAAATTACCCAGTTAGCCAGTGAAGGCTTAACGGGGTCGTCTAGTGTGAAGGCCGTTATTTAATGCTTTTTTGGGGATTTTTTTTGACAAACCATCAAAATAAAATAATTTCTAAATTATATATCATTTTTATTAACATTTAAACATACTTTGTGAATTTTTTGAAGTCATTATATAGAATGTAGTCGGAGATACACCGCCCAACAGGAACACATATATAAAAAGAGGTGCTCCACTGCTGCCGTGATTCCGGCCGTTCTGCTGATCTGAAATTAAAAAAAAACCAAACGCAATTTTAATCGTGAGACTTGAGGCTCTACATGAAACTAAAATAAAGTTAGAATTCCAAAAAAATAATTTTTTTTCCCCTTTAGAAAAAAAAAATTCAATTTTTCGTATTTTTTGGGGTCTATATAGCTGATAAAAAGAAAACTAACGAAGTCGAATCTTAATTATTTTAGTTCAACTTGTAGTTATATATGTACTAAAGATGCTGTGTAAATATAAGCAGAATCAATCAAATAGTTTTTGAGACATTATGGCAGCAGTTTGAAAAAATCGTGTTTTGAGAAAAACGCGTTTGAAAGTTGTTGTATATAATTCATAATAAAAAAATGGTCTCACCATCAATCTGCTATGCCTGGACCATAGATTACACCTTCCTTCAAAGAAGTCATGCAGGGCCGCTTTCTCTTCTTTTGATCTGACACACTAGACGACCCCCTCAAAAGTTAAGTGCCATGTTTCCTCATTTTCTTCGACTTTGTCCGCTTAAAAAAAACTATAGCAGATATAAGAAATATTATAGTTCGGGTGAGAACTATAGATGTGCTGACTCTACCATAAAAATGTAAGCGACATCCGTTCAATTTTTTCTGAGATATCATGGAAGACAATTTATAAAATACAGTTTTGAGAAAAACGCGTTTAAAAGTTCAAGTACGATTTACACAACGAAAATGTTGATTCACCATTAGTCTGCTGTGCCAGGATCATATAACACGCACATTACATTTTTTGTAATTTGAGGAAAAAAAATGTCGATTTTTTGGACCGGTCACATGGGATGACCGCCTTATGCACCGAACGATCATGATCTTATGAAGCCTGCACTTGCACAATTGCGTATTCCTCACAGCATCACGCAACAACGCTGATTCTTAATTATAATGACATGACATTTCCATGCACTAAAAGCGCCAATATAAAAAAAAACTTGGCTAAGTGTGAGTCGGGCCTGGTTTTATTAGGGTTCCGTATATATGACCAATTAACTTTTGTTTTAACTAGCTATTTAACGGAGACTTTGTCCTTGGAGTGCCATATTTCAGGTGTTTACATTTTATTTTTTTTAAAGGAAACGAGTAAAGCTTTTTGAGTGCTGTTTTTTTCTTGCTTGTATTCATGATATACAGAACGTTAAAAAAATGTTTTTTTGAAAAAAAACCAAAATGGCGGCCGTTGCAGCTCCGCGAAAACAGGTCCTCAAATCGCGGGAGGTAAACGGCTGACATCACTGCCGCCCCCTCTTTGTTGATCTGAAACACAAATTCAAAGCATATTATCAATCTGTGACCCTTTGGTCATGGAATTACGGATGGGTTTTTCGTTTAGTACAAATTTCGGAAAATGGCGGCAATTAAAAAAAAATCGAATTTTCGCGTTTTTTTCGCATAAAAAGATAAATAATAAATGCAAAAATGTATCTATCGAAAAAACGATCCGTCATTCCGTGAAGACATATTTTCTGAGTATGCTCTCCAAATTTCAGGTCGATATGTTAATTACAGCGGTCAGGAGAATGTCAGCCATTTTTAAAAACTTGTTTTCGAGAAAAACGCGTTTAAAGTTTTGTAATATGTTTACACAAATGTGTTTATAATTACCGCTAATCGGCAATACCTGGTCCGTAGAGGCATCCCTCCCCTTCTTCTAGCTGCTCATGTTGAGCTGCTAACATCTCCCGCTGCTTTCAAGGACAAAGTCACCCTTAATTAGGTAATGGTTTTTTCTGTCTTAGATCTTAGGTAGTGCTAAACTGCAACCATATGGGGTGACGATAGCTAAAAAAAAGCTTTGTATACTCCTGCTGTAAGCTAATAATGAGAAAATATAAAATTATTGTTATTTAAGTATTTACAATACCAAATTACTTATTTTTGGAGTCAGTACTAGCCAATTGCCAATATTGTCACATTTTTTCGCAGAAAAAGAGGAAGCGAAGAAAAATTAACGAAATATACGATGTACAGTCTTTTTTTAACTTGCAAGCTCGTTTCTTCCGTGACGTCAATCTCTCCTTCTTGGCTGGCACCGACTCCAAAAATAAGTCATTTGGCATTGTAAATATTTAAATAACAATAGTTTTATATATTTTCATTATGTATACAATAAATTAATATATATACTACATTATGAATCGGTGTTTGCAGTATTTGTTGGTTAAATGCCGTAAACGGTACATCATATACAGATATTCCAAATTCCTGGCTAGTTTAGTTTTTGAGACAGATCCCGTAACGAAAATGGTCGAAAACTGACAACTTTCACGGCCCCTCATTTTGTTTTACATTTGAAGATAAAAAAGAAAAAAAATATATTTGTAGTCTACTTAAGCTTTAAAAAATGACACCCCACAGGCCAGGGTAAAAAAAATAAAAATTCTCCTCCTTTTTCCTGGGACTCCCATGAAAGATAATTTAATTGAATAATTTCTAATTCAATATTCGGTGTTGGGTCAACACTCTACACAAAATATCCAAATTTCAGATTTGTGTAACTCATTCCGTTTACGGGCTTTGAATCAAATGCGCCGAGAAAGAAATTACCAGCCTGAATAACTACGGCAAAACAAGAATTTCTTCCTCACGGCTCATTACCATCACGAGAGAAGGAAAGCGCAGCTAAAATTATCCAATTACCAGATAAAGAGTAAAATACCGGAGGGATCGAAGTGCATGCTCCCGTGGTTGTGCACACGTACAAGAAAGCGCGCAACGTTGCACACGTTGCAGACGTTCACGAAGCTCCCTTTGTCGTGTACATTTGTGTTCATCCGTGATACCGTTCCCAGGGCTGTTAAAACGAATTACCCAATCGTAAACGTTGAGTGTATTCGAGCAAGACATTACGGCAAAAGCGTGCGGTTGTAATGTGTACCACCTCACGAGGTCCGAAATTTCTGCCGTCAGCTATCGCCCTGTGTGACTTGTCTCCGAACTGCCGCATTTCCGGTTTTTCTTCTGATTGTACCCACCGCGGCTCTACGAGGCTGTGCTTTTGTCTCCAAGATATAATTGCGTTTGGCGAATGGTGTCCCGAGAACGAAGCGATAAAAAAAAAGTATACATTTCCTCGACTTTTCTCTCCCGCGAAAGCTCCTGATACCTGTAATTGTGTTTACGTGTGGTTTGTTTTTGTCCGGGGCTTCTCTCGTGAGTGAGTCGGAGATGGGTCCATGTGGATAATAGGAATGGGATTTTAGGGTCGTATGAAGGGCGGTTGTAATGTAAGGTTATGGTGAAAAACAACACCGACGTATTTTGAAAAACACATTTTGTATCGTTGAACAAAATCTGTATAGATTAAGGGCTAACACCACTGTGGAATTTTCAATTTTTTTTCTTCCAATTAGCTTAAGGCGTTCCCCCCACTTGGAGCGCAAAAAAAGGCCTTTTTCATGATTTTTTTTAAAGAAAACTACCGAACTTTTTTAATCGATCAATATACCATCTTAAAGAACACATCTTGAAGAACATTCAGTAATTTTTTTTATTGAAAAATATTACATTGTTTAGTGGCAAATGGCCGTCAATGAAATAATGTTTTTGTATACACGGTTTGCGGTGACAACATTGTGGCGAAGTGGATCATCTGAAAAAAAAATGCGGATGGATTTAGTCAAATATAAGTATAAACTAGTCTTTAATCGAAGGATTTTAAAAAATATTCATTTTTCACAAAATGGCGGACAGTCAAAGTTAATGGTTCGATTTTAACGAAAAAAAACGGCCGTTTTTTGGCTATAAAACGGCCATTTTTTTCGAAAAAAAAAATCGAACGATTAAAGACTACATTTTTATGTATTAAATAAGCCTGAAAAATTTCAAGAAGATCGGTTCATTAGTGTTCGAGTAATCTTGGTCACCGATTTCAGAAATGCCATTTTGAGAAAAACGAGTTTAAAGTTTCAATTTCAGTTTACACGAAGCAAATATTTTTTTTGTAAACTTACATAGAGTCATCTATTCCGGGCCCATACAGAAGTATGGGCCTGGAAACTTATAATTCAAAAAAATGCAATAAAAAAAATCGATTTTTTCAAAATCGCAAGTGGGGGTAACCCCTTAACGGAGTCGTCTAGTGTGAAGGCCGTTTTTTGATGCTTTTTTGAGAATTTTTTTTTGACAAACCATTAAAACAAAATAATTTATAAATTGTACATGATTTTTATTAACATTTAAACAAACTTTGTGAATTTTTCGAAGTCATTATATAGAATATAGTCGGAGATACACCGCCCAACAGGAACACATGTATAAAAAGAGGTGCTCCACTGCTGCCGTGATTCCGGCCGTTCTGCTTATCTGAAATAAAAAAAAAAAAAAAACGCAATTCTAATCGTGAGACTTGAGGCTCTACATGGAACTAAAATAAAGTTAGAATTCCGAAAAATGATTTTTTTTACGCTTTAGATAAAAAAATTCAATTTTTCGTATTTTTTTGGGGTCTGTATAACTGAATAAAAGAAATCTAACGAAGCAATCTTAATTAGTTCAACTTGTAGTTATATATATACTAAGATGCTGTATAATTTTGAGCAGAATCAATTAAATAGTTTTTGAGATATCATGGCAGCAGTTTGAAAAAATTGTGTTTTGAGAAAAACGCGTTTGAAAGTTGTTGTATATAATTCATAATAAAAAAATGGTCTCACCATCAATCTGCTATGCCTGGACCATAGAATACACCTTCCTCTTCTTCAAAGAAGTCATGCAAAGCCGTTTTCTCTTCTTTTGATCTGACACACTAGACGACCCCCTTAAGACATGCTTTGAACCATCTAGAATAAGGAGGAAAAAGTTTGGGTGGGTGGTTGGTCTGCGGTGGCAGTGGCTGGCCCGTGTGCGAGACATCGACCGTTTTTCTCGAAACACAATTTTGCAAAACGGCAAGCAGCTTAATTACAACAATTTTCATTCTTTTCACTCAAAATTTTGAGCACATCGTTAAAATACATTCCGAAGAGAAATACGTAAGGGATTTTCCATGAGTTATTTATAACATTAGTTATTAACAAATGATTGTCCTTTTTTCTGTCGAAAATTGAGTGTTTACTTTAAATGCTTGCTAATTACACAAAAATTAATATTTTCAAAATCCTCTACTTATTTCTCTAGCTATACTCATGTAAAATAATAGAAATTTTAATTTTGTTTCCAAATCCAATTTTGCGTCAGTTATACTGTGCCGCGGAGCGTCTCAAATTCAACACGCCTCGCGGAAGTGACTCCGACGTCACCATTTTGTGTAATTTTTTAATGTCATTTTTTTGTTCACTTGAAAATATGAATATTAACATCCTTGAATATTATTATCCCGTACTTATCCTTCTATCAAAAAAATCGCGAAACATCACTTAATTTGAAACGTTTACAGTGATGTAAGGTTTACGTTTACACCCTTAAGGAGTTTCGGGACAATTGGTGAAGTGTTACCTTTTGATTTAAATTTTTACAGTAAATTCTTTGTCATGTACTGAATACACCCTCCAAATTTTAAATCGATCGTCTACAGCGTTTCTATAAAAGCTACAATTGGAAAAAAACTTTTAAGGGGTTATATACAGTCAGGAGGCCCACAAAGATCGATTTTTCAAGTTTTTTTTTATTGAGAAGACCTTTATATCTATAGACGTAAAAATTTGCACACATATTATGGTAACTTTAACTGTAATTCAACATTTTTTTTGTAAAAATAATTATTTTGAAAGCTGCTATAACTGATCTCTAAAAAAGGCGTTTTGCGGAGAGCACGATATCTCTGGACTGGTTCATCTAAAACGAAAAAAACCAAAAATATTTCGTTAATATAATGGATTATTTTGTAATTGATTGAAGGAATAAGCCAAAGAATCATTTTTGACAAATTGCGGCTTCTAAAAAAAATCGATTATCGACAAAAATTTAGGCCTTAAATCGTTTACAAAATGGAAAATATTTATCGGTCAGAAAAAACCTTCGATTAATTACTAAAAAAATATACTTGTAAAGATTGTGTTAAAATCTGAGACTGATCGGTTCAGCCGTTCCCGAGAAAACTTGCTCACCGACTTTAAAAACGCAGTTTTGAGAAAAACGCGTTTAAAGAGTCAAAAGCACTTTCGAACGCTCTGACACGTCATTACAGATGTGCGTGTAACTTCGAGAATATTCGCCAGATTGACAAGAAATTTTCTGTGTGTGTGTGTACTCACATATATGTACATTACGAAAAAAAAATCGACTTTACGAAAGCTTTAACTGTATATAACCCCTTAACATAGGGAGATGCTTACGCTCAACGCTGAATTGCAGTTATGCGCACGAAATAGTGTGAAAAAATGTTAAAAATGTTATGAAAAACTGTCACATCACTCATTACATTATGATTACATTATGATCATTTCGTTATCAGTACCATAATGTTAAATCCGCCATGTTCAAAAGTGTTTTTTTTCCATTGTAAATTTTATCGCAATGGTGTAGACTATCGATTTAAAATTTGGAGGGTGCATTCAGTATATGACAAAGAACTCACCGTTTAAATTCAAATCGATTGGTAACATTTCGTCAATTGTCCCGAAAATCCTTAAGGAGTTTCGGGATAATTGTTGAAGTTATGAAAATTGGTGAATGATATAAAAAACTTACAAACAACAAATCACTTACAAGGAAAGGTTGTGAGGTCGATCTCTCCGATTTCGATGAATTTGGCAGGCTTGTAGAATGGGTAAAAATAGGCGACACGTATTTTTTTATATCCGTGGAACCCGATTTTTAAGGGGTGAAACGACCCCTCAAAAATTGGGGTGTTTTTCGTTTTTCGTCGATAACGGTTTAACGGTACGAGATATGAAAAAAATTCAAATTGCAACAATGTTTATTTTTTCGTGTACTATACATTGGAGATGAGAACGTTAACGCTATCGACAAAAAAACGAAAAACACCCCTATTTTCGGGGGTGCGTTTCACCCTTTAAAAATCGGGTTCCGCAGATATATAAAAATACGTGTCGTCTATTTTTACTCATTCTACAAACATGCCAAATTTCATCGAAATCGGAGAGATCGACCTCGCAACCTTTCCGTATTAGTACATCATGACAATTTTTTCATCAGTATCATAATGTTAAATGCCCTATGTTAAAAAGTGTTTTCACAATTGTACATTTTATAAAAACGTTGTTGACAATCGATTTAAAACTTGGCGGGTGCATTCAGTGTATGACAAACTCCTTACCTGATGTGGACTCAAACGGCATCACCAGAAAAAAAGCGTAAAGATTGCGATGCGATTGAATTTTGCATCGTTGGAAAGCACCGATTTTTTTCTTCATTCTATTTCTACGCAAACCCTTTTTTACGAATTGAAGTCGTAAATTTCGAATGAGGATACGTGAAAAAGTGCCCGTGTGTTTTGTAGTCTAAATGGGCCAAAGGATGAATTTCCGTTGCATTCCAATGATGCAAACTTCAACACCATAAATTGAATCAGATTGTAATTGAAGGTAACGAAACTATTCTAGGTTGAGTATTGGTTAAAGGACTTTCTTGTACATGATGGAGGGTATCGAGCCACTGTCCTATTAAAGTGCAAATCGAATTGTCCCGAAGTCTTGAAGTTCATATCAATAGCCAACGAAAAATCGCTTAATTTTTATTTTTATCACCCAAAATATTTGCATGCATCTTTAAGTTGCACGGCTTTGAACGATCTTAGAATTCGTATCTTCTAAAAGTGTAAAAAAAAATGGAAATGATAAGAAGTTAACGATCCAAAAAAGTGAATTTTCCTTATACTCCAACGATGAAAGCGTCATCGGGGAATGTCGGAAGCTTACATTTCCACAAACCACAGGTTCAGGGCGCAAGCCCCATCCTCTTTCCCGCCAACCAATCATCTCAATTTCCAAGAAATCGAATGTCTAAACAGACTACAATTTTACTCCCTTATAAAGACTATCGCAACATGACCTGTTGCGATAGTCATTCATGACATTCGAATTTATTAATCAAACATATTATTTATTTCTTTCTAAAGTACGAATATTTTTATTTCAATATAAGGTACAAACATGGAGGTTATGTGTGGAACCCAATATCCGATAAATGGCAAAACGGCATGGACTTGGAAGACATATTCTTTCAACAAGATGGTTCAACCTGCCACACTGCGGGCGAAACAATGCAGTTATTGCGGACGAAGTTTCGTGGTCGTGTTATCTCGCGCCGCGGCGATGTGAATTGGCCACCGAGAGCGTGCGATTTGACGCTATTGAACTTCTTTCTTTGCGGTTTTCTGAAAGGAACTTCTTTCTTTGCGGTTTTCTGAAAAGTGTATGCCAATGATCCTCACACCATTGCGGAGCTCAAGGAAGCAATTGGACGCACCATCAACCCTTTAACGGCCACGCCTATTTCTGGATGGCTCAAAATCATTTCCTCTGGTAGTACAGCTAAAAAAGGGTTAAATATGAATGTCCAATCATAATTCTATCGATAAGGGCCTGGGAAGTAGTATTTTCGGACTGTAGTAAATTTCCTATTACCCGCTCACTTCGAACTATTATTCTAATTCAATAAAAAAATCTTCAAAGCCTAGTTCGTCCAGTTAAGCTTCCTTTACACAATTCTATTAAAACATATTTCAAGAATATCCATTTACTTACTTTTTTGGAGCATAAACGGGCAGCAGATCGACTATCGGGCAAGCGTCGTAAATTTGCACGACAACATTGTTGCCATATTAACATAATTCATACGTTTACGTTTGAATTTCAAGCTGTCCCGGCATTTGTAGCTGCATCTAGCATAGATTGATGGAACTGTGAAGTAGCTTGTCCGCTATAGCGCCCTCACGCTTTTACCGACGGGGTCAAAGTGAACGTAACAAATTTGCTACAATGGCAGTTAAAGGGTTAATGGAATTATTCCGCAATTGTGCCAAAATGTTATTGAAAATTTCGTCAAAAGAGTGACTGTTTGCTAACATGGACGAGGCGGCTATTTATCGGATATTGTGTTCCACACATAACCTCCACGTTTGTACCTTATATTGAAACAAAAATATGCCTACTTTTCAAATAAACAATACGTTTTATCAATAAATTTAAGGAGCCAGTCCACTTTGGAGCCACGAAAAAAGGCTATTTTCGCGATTTTCTTTGAGGATTTTATAAAAGATATGAATATAAAAGTTGTTGGGCTTGATAAATAAAGTGTTGAAGTACATTTTAAAAAAATATTTAATTCATTTTTATTCATTCTTAAGTACAAAAACTATAGTTTAACGTAACGCCTCAAAAATAGGTGGGCTAGGTAGCTCCATCACAACTCGGCAACGGCTTGTCTGAAACAAAAAAAATCAAAGTCCATTAGATTCAGTATGACACCAGCTACAAAATGACCCTCGGATATAAAGATTTATAAAAAAATAAATGGCAGATGATAAACGAAAAAGCGTTAAAAAACGCGTTTTTTCGCCGTTTTTCGCAAAAAAAAGAGTAAAAATCCAAATTTCAAAACCATCGATGGTCATCTTGTTGCGAATCATGTTTACAATATGTGGTTTAAATTTCGAGAGAATCGGTTTATTAGTTTTAGAGATACGATGAAGCTAGATTTTGAAAACGTTGTTTCCAAAAAAACGCGTTGGAAGTTTATACTCTGATAGACTCTTACCTAAACTCAATCGGCAATTCCTGCACAGTACAAAATCCCTTCTGATTGCTCATCATCGTCGATTTCTTCGAGTCTTGCTTGCTTTCGATTTTTTGAAATTTTCAAAGTGGACTGGCCCCTTAAATGTCAGGTCATTTTCAGACACTCTATACTTTTCGTTTACACATCCTACCTGACTGCTTCTCCCTCAAAAGTAAAGGTCCCCCGACGATCCTCACCAAAGACTGGGGAGTAAACTGCAGCTACTGAGCGGGCCTTCCACAGGATAATAATTCTCCCACGGTGACCGTATACACGAACCGTGCTAACTCAGTAATAATACATTAACGAGATGAACTTCGCACATGCACACACGAACTTTTGCACGTCCACCCACCTTAATGATTTGTTTTTCGTTGTCTCTTGAATATAATAAATTGAGACTAACTCGCGGATGTAAATACTCGGGCATAATTTCCATACGGAAATAAAAGGATCCGGTAAAATAATGTGTGGCACAACAATGGGAGCAGTTTCTGCTAACGCTAAAGTCTACCCACTTCTGCGTTCGCTCGGTTTTTAGTTCTTCCTCCCTCTCTCTCTCTCTCTCTCTCTCTCTCTCTCTCTCTCTCTCTCTCTCTCTCTCTCTCTCTCTCTCTCTCTCTCTCTCTCTCTCCCCCCCCTCTCTCTCTCTCGACCGCTGAGTATACGGGAATTAAGAATGCACGAGAGTACAAGATCGCATAGGAGGGTTGGCCTCACCATGCTCCGATCTCGGTGATATCTACATTTCCCTCGCGGCTTGGTAACACTCAGAACTCGAGAACGCTGCATTTTCTACGGTTAATAGGCACGCATATATGTAGCTATATAGTGTGTACATTTATATATATATATAAATATATATAAATGTACATATATGTATAAAAAATGTCTGCATTACGTATATACGTTGAGTCTGACGTGTACATCTTTATAGCTCCATTCCAAGACGCGAACGTGAAAAGGCTTTTTTTGCCACAGTATCTGCGTCTATACGTATAGTAGTTGCGCCAGGAGGAAACGGGTGCACGGAGCGTGTAACGACGCTCGAAACGAGGTAGCAAAGAAATTTGCAATTACTCGCGTTACGTACGGCGAGCACGTAATGAAAAATAATGTTTTGCGATTACGCAATTTTGTTTATTTCAATGAAATTGGCAGATATTCGAAAGTAAAGTCGCGAGACATTGCGAACAAAATTCTTAGGACCTTTTGTCATTGCCCGCAACGAGAATTCCAAATTAATACGCTGATGCAATTTCCATTCAGACGAGACCGTGAACAATTACAATTACTTTGATAATTATTCGCCAATTAATAATCATGAATTTTATAATTGACGAATCGTCAACTGCTGGGAGACCTAGTTTTTGCGAAATTTGGATTTATCCCGCGCGACGATCGAGATAGGAAAGTTCGGAAGGGGTGCAAAAGTTGTAACTTTGTTGAGGAAAATATACGAGCTGTGGAAAATCGACGGCAGGCAGAGCAACCGAGATAATGAGGAAAGTGAAAGGGAGAGGGACGAAATGTATCGATGGAAAAAGATACGAAATTTGGGAAAGACAGGAGAAGAGAGAGAAAGAAAGAGAGAGAGAGAGAGAGAGAGAGAGAGAGAGAGAGAGAGAGAGAGAGAGAGAGAGAGCAGACAGACAGACAGACAGAACGAGAGGGAAAGGGACGAACAGCGGCTGTAAGGTTGCAGCCCTCGGATAGACGACTTTACTTTTCAGAGTTTCTGCATCTCGTGCTACGTTGATACCTCTCACTTGGCACACGATAAAGTGTACTATGTACAACTTTATATATATATATATATATATATATACTCACACACCCATATATATATATATGGGTGTGTATATAGTACGTATGGGAGACGCGAAACTTTACTCCGAAAATTGCCCCCGGCTACGTGGCAAACTCCTAATGGATCGTATAGTTCCACCAGTACACACACACACACACACACACACACACACACACACACACACACACACACACACACACACACACACACACACACACACACACACACACACACACACACACACACACACACACACACACGCACGCACGCACGCACATTTCTATAAAATTGAATATATCTAAAGGAACATTGGTGTGTGTATGTTCATATACTAAAGTTGTTTCCTTAATTCTCGACTCCTAGTATGGTAAAACCATATCCGTCGATTCTACACCAAGGGAAATGATATAAAAACCGTGAAGATGAATTGGGGACCAGATGGGCAAAGAAGAATTATAATACGACGAAGAAGGAACTTTTTTCTGCGTTTTCCAATCCAGTGAATCTTCTCGAAGATCATTCGGGTACTTTCTCTCTCTCTCTCTCTCTCTCTCTCTCTCTCTCGCTCTCTCTCTCTCTCTCTCTCTCTCTCTCTCTCTCTCTCTCTCTCTCTCTCTCTCTCTCACACACACACACACACACACACACACACACACACACACACACACACACACACACACACACACACACACACACTCACCCTCTATCTATCTGCTCTCCATCCGTCTGATTACTTTATCGGATTCCGGTCGGTGATCGAGCTCGTGGTATTATTGATATCTGGTTCATTCAACTGAGACCCTTAAAACATGGAAATGACTAAAGTACAAGTCAAGCGGATAAAAGAATATCGAACACCTTATTGTTTACGCTTTGTCACTTCTCCGCCTACAATTATTTCTCCAGCCAAAGTGTTGAAACGTAAAGTTGGCGGAGCGAAAGATGAGCAAGTGTCTTTTTTTTTTAAATATTCAGTTCGATTATTGACAAAACGTTGAGGAGCGACTTCAACTGCTTGAGGCAACGTCTTCGAGGAAAACCTCGAAGATCGATTAACTTTGGAGTTGTATTCTTTTAATTCCGTCTCGCCTCTCTGGAGAGCATCGAATCGTGGGGCGACCAGTCGATTATATATCATGTTTCATTTTGTCCAGGATACTCGGTGTACCATTCCGCTTGAGTTATTCGAGGGACCATTTTATGGGAAAAGTCAATCGTAAGTGGAATGAGAAGCCCGGAGGCTTCGATAACCTGATAGCGCGGATAGATGGCAAATTGAATGAGTCAATTAAAAGTTATCCGATGTAGCGAATAAGTTTAGTGGATCGTCGTACTGTCGAGTGCGATGTTCATTGTAGCACTCTCATACCCATAGACACGTACAGATGAAGCAGCTCCTCGTACAACGGTACGTGCTCGTCGAGGTTGTTTCGTACTTAAGGGAAGAAGGCAACGTACATACCACAAACGTTCCACGGCGTGGAGATATTTCCGTTGACAAAGGCGATCGATCTGGCGGATGAGAACGCGCGGTTGACCGCAGTTGTGCAAGCTTGGTACAGTTCAAAATGGTACCCTTGATGAAAAGGTAACAATATCGTTGGTCACTAGCTTCGGTGAAGACTGCTCCACCCGAAATTCGGTGTGGAGTGATTGCGTGAGAAATGCTTAAGGTGATGTGGAAGATCAATGATTGATCTGTCACGTGATGGACGACGCACACAATCCCGTCTTCTGCTGCTGATGCTTGCTGTTGCACGACATCCAGTCCTGCAATGGACGGAATGGCTCTGCCGTTTTCCGCTGGATGTTGCAACGAGCCGAACGTACTTGCACATTAAGGCCTTACGCCACAGTAACGGGTATAAAATCATGTGCGAATTTAACAATTTTTTTTCGTGTGAAAAAGTGATTCACTCATAAAATTAATTACACATCTGTTTAGTGTGAATATCAAGCTGTTAGAAAATATATATTTTTTCTTTATGGACAAAATGGCCGACTGCTCGAAACTTCTCGAAACAGCTTGTAACCAATTGGCGTGACAAATAACTTCAACAATTTTCACTCGGTGTACTGCAAATTCAAAAGTTATGTTCCTAATTGCATTTCGCAGAGAAGTACGTACGGAATTTCTGATTAATCGAAATCTTTTCATTTTGTGAGCAGTTTATGAGCAGTTATAATGACATTTTTCACTGAAAATTCATTTCTTAAGTTCAAATACCTACAACTTTTGAAGAAAACAATATTTTTCAAATCCCGTACGTACTTCTCCAGGTATTCTCATGTAGATTGACGAGAATTTTTGTTTTTTGTTCTAGGTAAAAAATTGTAGATGCTAAAAGATAACAAAAGAGAATATTAGTAGTCGGCCATTTTGTACATCGAAAAAAAATGTATATATTTTTTAACAGCTTGATACTCATACTAAATAGATGTGTAATTAATTTTATGAGTGAATCACTTTTTCATATGAAAAAAATTGTTAAATTCGCAGATGATTTTAAAACCGTTACTTTGGCCTAAGGCCTTATAACGGCCTGTCGGCTAATAAGGGCTATCGAACAAAAATCGTATTTCGAATCAGCGCTTTTGCTCAAGGCTACACACGCAGGCGCATAACGCACGAAGATGTCGCCACAAGGTGGCGCATGCGCGCAAACCCCCTCCGCGTCGCCAGTGTTGCATCATACATTGTGAGGGACCACCGCATAGCGCGAATAATTAAAATCGTTCCGGATCAATCGTCAGTATTTCTTGGAATATTACACTAACAAGGAACATCCCTCAAGTGACACCCTTCGATTTTATTGAAATTTGGATGTGTTATAAAGCACCGAAAGTAAGCGACACGTATTTTTTTATCGGCGGAAAAACGGTTTTAAGGGGTGCAACCACCCCTTAATATAGGGGTGGTTCACCCCTTATTTTTTTTTGCAATGTCACTATAGTGGATTTTTCATTACTTCGGATTAGAAGAATTTTCGTTTGTGTTTCATTAAAATCGGTGGACTCCTTGTGTGTGAAAATGCTATATTACCCCTAGAGATACCTTTTTTCGAGGGGTGGTTTCACGCCTTAAAACCGTTTTTCCGCCGATAAAAAAAATACGTACCGCTTACTTTTCGGTGCTTTATAACATATCCAAATTTCAACAAAATCGAAGGGTGTCACCACAGGGTTCCTTGTTAGTTATATAAATTTGCTGTCCATTTCTCCATTATTTCATGTTTCCATGATATTAAATATTTGAATGAACCATCGTGGTCTGAAACGTGGTCTACCCTACGGTTAGGCGAAAAGCCATAAATTACAGAGGAACTCCGGTCACGAGGCTCTGTTCAATAAAAATAATGAAGATTAGAAAAAAAAAAATAAAAAGACCTCCACCACCAAAGGAAACCGTGATTCACAGAATCAGGCGAGTTGGTACTGTCATGGCTGTAAAGAGGACAGGACAGCTGGCATGATACGGTGCACAAAATGCGGAAAGTGGTACCATGAAGAATAAATCGGTTTGTCGCTTGAAGATACCGTTGACTTTAAGTGCCCTGATGGCTGTTAAATGTGCAAATGTATAGTTTATATGCGTTTCTATGATTGTTGATCGGAAATACCAAATGGACAACATCTAGATTAATTATTCAAGTATATTAAAGCCGCAGGCCTTATTACCCTATTATAGTAAAATAAGGCCTATTGGCGAGGGTTTTAAAAACATTTAATTTTATTTTTGTTTAGGGTGGAAGTTGACATTTTTGTTGATATTTTGTAACCATTGATAGAAAAGTTCGATTATTATTCAAAACCCCTCGATGAATTTAAATATTTTTTATTTTAACGCAACTCTCGCTTAGGTAGGCCTTAGTACCCGCAGGTACCTTAGTCTCTTTCTGTTTCGCTCGCACCACCTCCAGCCAACTTCTAACCAATCCTGGCTGTCCGTTTCTGCAATTTTTGTGGGATCGTCTGCAACCGCAGTTCCAACTACGTTTCCGTGGGATCCCCGTAGGTACTCATGCCCTGCAGATGATACGACTGCCTTTGAATCGATGAGTCTTGATGATACGGGGACAGGCTAATTGTCCCCGAAGCAATCCTCATTCCTTGCAGTCTGTTACGTCGCTTGACCGAAACGTCATAAATTTCAAAGCACTTATCATTTCATACCTACAGGAAACTGTAGTCCACATAAGGGACAAAGAGATGGAGGTTCGCAGAAAGGGAGAGAGAGAAACTGTGAGAGTATAGAGATAGAAAGGAAGGGGGGATGCAAAAGGACCTCCACCGCCACTTGGCATACCTGATGCTCTGCAAGGGACTAGCGTTGATGTCCTAATGCCGTTGGTGGTTCGTGATAGCAATTGGCGTCATGCCAGTGAATGGAACAAAGCGCAAGAGGGAACTATATGAGAGAAACCCAAATCCGATAACTTCATCCTAGCTTGAGCGAGCTTTGCGAGGACTTCTTCCTCTCCAACCCCTGCCCCTCTTTACTCTTTCAACCCTTGACTATACAACCCGGCCGCGTCTGCGAATCCCCTAGGTATTCCTTCCCTCGATAGTTCACTCTGCGCCTCTTTCTACCTCCGTGTCTCTCTTCTTGTCTTCCTTCTGCCCTATCGTCACACTCTCTCCCATCGAACTTTGTCATATTTCACCGAGGCAAGGCACCCCCCCCCCCCTTCTACGATCCGCCGCTTTTATCCACAATTTCTCCATCGTCTCTTTCGAAATGCCGAAAACGCATCCACGGCTCCTTCACTTCTTGTTCACCCGAACTTTCCGTTTCTCCTACGCGAGGAACAAGAAGAAACCAGTAAAGCTGGGAATGGGTGGGTCCGGGTGGAGACGAATTTGTTCCATTTAGTATTCTCGCGTTTCGCAGTCTCAGAAGACGTTATCCGAAACGTGTCGTTAGATAGAATCGAGAGGAATCAAACTTTTCCAATTCTCGCATCTCACTTGCCTCGACGACGTTTTGACAGAATCTCGTGTCGCCGCGACATTCTTTTGTTTACCTCGAAATCCATTATTGAATCACGTTGTTCATTCGCTTTACCTCGTGTACTTTGAGACCTGTTCTCTTCGTTCCGCAAACACGAACTTCAAAAGGAATTGTCTACGAGGTCTAAAGAATTTCCGTGTGTTCAACGAATGAATAAGTTTGCCCTCGGGTGTTCCCTAATCGCATTTTTCATCCCTGTTGTTCTGCATGGTGACATTTGCCAATGGACTAGTGTGCCAAGCTGATAACAGTGCCATCAATGAGCTGAAGGATGATGAAATCGTCTAGTCTAGTTCGATTGGTTGAAGACACGATATTGCCTGGTCACCAAAAATCGTAGCAGAGGACGAGATCGACTGCTTGAATTATGCTCATTGATATGTGCTTCGGCTGGGACACACGTACAAACACACGTATGATGTGTTGATCATTCGTGTGGGTGTGTGTCAAATCAGGCCTGGATTAAATGGCGACTGTTATTGGTACCGCTCGAGCGGAGCGAGCTTTCCAGCCTAGACATATGTATACATGGCCTGGGTACACCGTAGTGCGAGCACCTGACCGTGAGAGGGCGCTCCCTGCTACAATTAATTTGGGATAATCCTAATCACTAATTGCCCGCTCTGTCCTTTATGCGTGCGGGCAAGCGTCGCTTCTCAGCGTCATCGTCGCCCACGTGCTCGTACTTGCGGTGTGTGTGTGTGTGTGTGTGTGTGTGTGTGTGTGTGTGTGTGTGTGTGTGTGTGTGTGTGTGTGCATGGATTTATGTATGCATCGTGCGCTATATACTATGTCGTCGGTTTATGGGGATGCACGGCGATCCCAGCATGTACAGTCAAACGATATACGCGTTAACGACGCGATCTCGGTACTCCATCAAAAGACCCAACTTGGATAGTGGAACAGGGGAATCAACGCCTACCCAACTTGGATGGAGGGACAAGGGAATGTACTCGCAATCCCTATTGGATCATTCTACTCATCTTATGCTCCCTGTTGGCTCTGTTTTTCATTGAACAGTACTGTTCTAACTGGATTTTGATTACAAGGGAAACTTAAGGCCTTCGGCCACAGTAACGGGTATAAAATCATTTGCGAATTTACCATTTTTTTTCGTGTGAAAAAGTGATTCCCTCATAAAACGAATTACTCATCTATTTAGTATGAATATCAAGCTGTTAGAAAAAATATATATATATTTTTTTTCGACGTACAAAATGGCCGACTATTCGAAACTTCTCGAAACAGTTTTTTTCCAATTGGCGTGACAAATAACTTCAAAAATTTTCACTCGATTTATTTCAAATTTAAAAGTTATGTTCCTAATTGCATTTCGCAGAGAAGTACGTACGGAATTTCTGATTAATCGAAAACTTTTCATTTTATGAGCAGTTTATGAGCAGTTATAACGAAATTTTTCACTGAAAATTCATTTCTTAAGTTCAAATACCTACAACTTTTGAATAAAACAATATTTTTTAATTCCGTACGTACTTCTCTGGATATTCTAATGTAGATTGACGAGAATTTTTGTTTTTTGTTCTAGGTAAAAAATTGTGGATGCTAAATGATACGCCGCGGAGCGCCTAAAAAAAGATAACAGAAAAAATATTAGTACTCGGCCATTATGTACATCGAAAAAAAAAAAAATTTTTTCTAACAGCTTGATATTCATACTAAATAGATGTGTAATGAATTTTATGAGTGAATCACTTTTTTATACGAAAAAAATGGTTAAATTCGCACATGATTTTATACCCGTTACTGTGACCTAAGGCCTTAAGGGGTTACGTGAGTTTGAAAATTTCAAAAAATCCATTTTTTATTATTTTATTATCTAATAATACAATATGTCTAGAATATTCTCCCAAAGTTTCAAATCAATCGGAGTAAAAGTCTAGGAGAGAGTGCCTTTGGAATTTCCCCCCGCTGGGAAAGACCGGCCGGGTGCGGCGCAGGAATATCGCATTTTTCTCAAAACACTATTTTTGAAGTAGGTGGACACGATTTCTCAAAAACTAATGCACCGATATTATTGAAATTTTGCACAGTTCTTCAAAATAGCATTGACCAGTGATTGAACGAAGGTTATTTTTTATTACAACTAATTTTACAAGGCTATACGTTGTGTAAAGTGTACCTAAAATTGTACTATTTTGAATACAATTCTGCCAAAAATTCAAATTAAATTTTATTTGAAATCCTCCGTTCCTTACAGAAAAAATTTGGTTTTTCAATTTCAGATAAAGCTATCATGAGTTATCCTGACCACCACGAGGACACTTTTTTTAGGGGTCTCCAGAAACCAGGTCCCACCGTCTGAATTTCCCAAATTTTTGGATGAAATTTTTTTTCAAACGTTCTTGAAACGTTGCTCTTTTATGTGCTTAACATTTTAAATAAAATAATGTATCTAATATATTAAAAAAAAAGATAAAATATGCTTTCGGGCTTCGAAACCCACGTACCACTTAAGGGGACGGCGCGTTTTTCAGCGTGAAAAAAAACACTTCTTTGCGATTTTTTTTTTTCATCTATATGGATAGAGTAAATTTATTGAAACCTTTTGTACATTGTTAAGTGTCATTTCAAGATCATTCCCCCTCAATGTAAATTTTTTAAAATCTCAAACTAACCGTTGGGGGAGGTATTTTATATGTAGAAAGTGTGTATCAAGTTTGAAATAAATCGGTCATGTAGTTTTCAAATGGCAGTGAACACGGACTTTGAAAAAGTGGTTTCGAGAAAAAACGCGGCACCGGCTTGTTTGTGGATATTTTCGCGTACAAATTTCACGGAACGTTCTTGAAATGACACTCAACAATGTACAAAAACTTTCAATAAATTTACTCTGTCCATATAGATGAAAAAAAATCGCATAAAAGTGTTTTTTTTTACGCTGAAACTCCTACCCTTCCCTTAAATCAGACGACGACGTTTTTTCGAAGCCTTCGCATGTGGGATTGCAGGGCGTTTCTCGGCAGTGTTATTTCCGAAAACTCGTTTTCTCTTTACGTAACGCTGTGTTAGGTAAAATTTCGAGGTTTCAGGGTTTTCCGTAAACGAACAAAATTCCTGTCGCGTCGAATGAGACGGTAGCTTGTTCAATCAATGGGGAGTCCGAAGTTTCACACCTAACGGAAGTTTTCCGTCAAGGTTTCTCACCCTGTCACGCAGTTAGAACGTAGACCGGAAACCCCGCACGAAAATCTTCCCCAATCTATTTTCAGGGGATTAAACGTTCTTAGAGTACATGCCCGGAACGTCCCACAGGACGAGGACGGATCGATACGGCCCTTGGTCTGGTGGAGCGTAATACAAGATTAAGCCATGGGTGGTAATCCAGTAGGCATTGAATCTAAGCCGGCTTACGGTTAATTTAAAGTGAGGAGAGGGGGAGGGCAGGTATAGAGCGAGATACGAATAAAAGGTACCTGGACAGCTATGAGGCTTGCTATAAAATAAAAACGAGGAAAGCTCCTATCTGGAGACTCTTCTTTTAGCCATCCCAACGATCCAACTTGTGGTAACGTTAGTAGGAAATCATAGGGTAAAGTAGAAACGAGGGGGAGAAGATATAGAAATCCTCGTGTGAGGAGAACGAACGTATTTCTTCGTTCGATCGCGGAAAGGATTCATTTCGTCGTTCAAGAGGATCCTAGTATGGAAGAGCTTCCCGTGTAATTTCATCGTGCCCCGTAGAAATAGGGGACGATGCGAACTATGTCGAAAAAGAAGAGTCCACGAGAAGCCAAGAACGGCTACCGAACGCCGGGAAAAATCCGTTCAATCGACGAGGAAGAAGAGACCGAAGAATTAATGAAAGGGGGATGCTGGGTGCTCTCGAAATACCATAAGATCTCCTCTCCTCCTTTTGTTTTTTCTCAATTCCACTCTCTCACCCTCGCCACCCGTCGGCCCTTTTTCATTAATTGGCCACGGTCGTGGAACGTTTTTTATTCGATTTCAACACTTGTATTTCTTTGCTCTTTGTGTCTTCGCTTATACAGGGTGGGCCATTCAACGTGACCACCCCAAATATCTACGTTGCCTTTAGAGTGACGAAAAAAAATCCAGGAGGCAATTTGATTGATTTCAAAGGGCTGATACAGAGGTGAAAATTTCATTTTTGTCAAGGTCGTAGTTTTTGGGTTCTCAAGGTCATCAATGGTTTTTCAAATGGAAACATGTTTGTTTTTTATTAAGACGTTCCCGTGCGGAAATTGAGTTGGGGCTGTGATCGGGCCCCGATAATTTTCCCCTAACTTTATTCGGGCCCTAATCGGGAAGCCACATGAGGGCCGTTAGCGGCCGGTCACACTTTGTCAACAAGGGCCATTAAAGGCGCAACGACCGGGGCCTTATAAGATGCCTCAATGGCACCTCGTCAAAACCATTTTAGCGCCCTGAAAATGCCTCAACGGCGCCTCATCATAACCATTTCAGCGCCATAAAATATCCGTATCAGTGGATATACGTGTATGTTAAATGCGTCAGGGTATATCTGTATTTGTTTTTAGGTAATTGTACATGTGCATAGGTGTGGGCGTGAGTATATGTGTATGTATGTGTGCGCGCGTAGAAATGTGATTGCGTATTTGCATGTGAGCCTTTATGACAAACTGCCATGACAAAATTAATACAAAAAATAATCCATTCTAAGGAATGGATGTGTAGTAGAAATAAAAAACATATATGGGTCTACTGAATCACTAGAATCTATTTCCATTGCGGGAAAGATCTGGAAAACAAAGACCAATTTATTTACATGTCCTGCACAGTCAGATAAAGTTTATGAATGGGAAATATCAGCGAAGTCTTCAGAAGAAATCATTGTCCCTATGATGAGTAGTGAGCGGAAATTAGTTGCTATAAAAATGTCGAGAAAACCCGTTCAGACTGTTCACACTTATGCGCTAGCATTACTCCATGTATGAGTGAAACCATGAGTAATTGTTTGTATCTATGTAAAAGGTTTCTTTAATTTGATAAATAAATACTGTCTGACGTTTGTCTGCATATTTGTGTTCATCGTTGATTTCTTATTTGCTAATGCTCTTACGCTTTTTCCCAATTTGCGTTCGATAATATTATTCGATCGATGTATATAATCGATTTTAATAATTGAAATACCATCAACCATGTAGCCTAAGCTATTTATACTGGTTTATCGCTATAATAGTCAGATCTGGGCCTATTGTGGAAATCCCTGCAGGTTTATCCCTATAATGGCCAAGTCGGGTCCTCTTGTGGAATTCCCTACAGGTTTATCCCCATAATGGCCGAGTCGGGACCTATTGTGGAAATCCCTACAAGTTTATCCCGATAATGGCCAAGTCTGGGCCCATTGTGGAAATCCCTACTAGGGAAAGCACTAGGAAAGCCCTGAAAGGCCCTTACTTTTATTAGGGATGCCCTATCAGTTTTCCGCACGGGTTGTAGCTGATATTCAGACGAATCCAACGACCTATTATATCATGACCTTGAAATGATTTTTCACCAAAATAAACGTGGAAAAACGGGTAATCGTAATGGTATTGACAATAAGAATATCCAAATAATGTAATTGAATTTTTTGTGCAGATAATTTATTGTAACAAATGTTGAAAGTGATGGCCATGAACCTCGACACATTTTTGAAGACGTCGGATGAATAATTCTCTTGACCTTCGAATAGTTTCTGGCGCGATAGCGGCGCAGGTTACCCAACGCATACAATAATGTCAATAGTCGGAGATGTTTCTGATGTTTGTAATACTGGTATTGTAACGTAGTAAAACTGTAGTAGAGTGAAGAATGTTTAGTATCTACCAATATTAGAATCAGTAGACAAGTGTATCCATCCAAAGTAACATGTAATAACCGTATCGAAAATGGTATTGTACAGTGAAGCAGAGAAAGTGCAAATATCATGATGTTCCGATGACGCTGGCGAATGTGCGAGAACGAATTACAAGATCCCGCGCCCCTATCACACCAGAAACTATTCGGAGGTCAAGAGAATCATTCATCCGACGTCTTCAAAAATGTTTCGAGGTTAATGGCCATCACTTCGGACATTTGTTGCAATACATTTTCTGCACAAAAAATTCAACTACATTATTCGGATATTCTTATTGTCAACACCATCACGATTTTCCGTTTTACACGTGTATTTTGGTGAAAAATCATTTCAAGGTCATGATATCATAGGTCGTTGGATTCGTCTGAATATTAGCTACAACTTCTTAAGGGGAGGGTAGAGGTTTGCACTTTTGAAAAATCGATTTTTTTGTCTTTTCTCATAGTTAAACATTTCAAGAATATAATCCCAAAATTTCAAGTCAATCAGAGCAAAACTCTCAAAGTTATTGACTATTTAGTCCCGCTCCTCTAATACTGTAGCACCGACTTCTCTAAACTTCAAACGCGTTTTTCTCGAAACCACTTTTTCAAAGTCCGTGTTCACTGCCATTTGAAAACTACATGACCGATTTATTCCAAACTTGGTACACACTTTCTACATGTAAAATACCTCCCCCCAACGGTTAGTTTGACATTTTCTTTTCACATTGAGGGGGTTTTCCACACCCAAAATGGCGGAATTTTTCGTGAAAAATAGCACTTTTCACTTAATATGACCACCAAAAATTTAGAAATGAAAAAAAAATTATCAAAGACCGTTGGATGGAGGATTTGATGATACTTTGACGAAATTTTAATGGAACTTGATTTCAGATAATTTCTAGTTGAGACACAGTGAACACCGCAAATCGTGTTTTTCCAAAGGGGTTCTTGGAAAAGCTTTGTCACCGGCTTGTTTGTGGATATTTTCGCGTACAAATTTTACGGAATGTTCTTGAAATGACACTTAACAATGTACAAAAGGTTTCAATAAATTTACTCCATCCATATAAATGAATAAAATTTGCAAAAAAGTGTTTTTTTTTTCACGCTGAAACCCCTACCCTCCCGTTAATAAACAAAAAACATATTACCATTTGAAAAACCATCGATGACCTTGACAACGCAAAAACTATGACCTTGATAAAAATGAATTTTTCACCACTGTATCAGCCCTTCGAAATCAATCAAATTACCTCCTGACATTTTTTTCGTCACTCTAAGGCAACGGAGACGAGGTTGTCACGTTAAAAGGTCCACCCTGTGTATGTATGTACATGTCCTTGTCCCGCGATCTCATCGAACGAACAATCGCCCGGCTTTTCATTCACCTGATTGTAAAACGGTTCTCGAACGATTATTTATTGATGAAAAATATGATTGTAAAGAGAGGCTCCTCCTCCTCTCGGCTGTTTATTGCCCCTCTCTAAGATCACTTTCTCACGGTACTCATAAATCCACCGGGCAATGAAAATATTTCTAGATTGAGCTCCTTCTAATGAAATTACTAGCGCAATATGTTACTAGTGTAACTTTATTGCTTTGAGCTTGTCTTCGACTGCTGGCAACATCGAAGTTTCCGTAGCGTAAATACTTTATTTGCTAGCGACGAAGTAGCTGTCGACGAGAGTAGGATCTTACTCGGATGAAGCTTCGGATACCTTGGCAGACAGCATTTTCCGACGAGACTCTAGATAGGACGAAGGGGAAATGATGAAATTCCTGCTAGGCCACTCACCCTGAATGCGTAGCTGTACATGAACGCGAGTTACCCGATAGTTCAGAACAGGTATATTCGTGGCTCGATAATTATAGTGCACCATTGCCTTTTCCGGGGTTTTTGCGTCGATGTCGGAAAGTTGGTTCGTGCGGGGCTGGATTATTACAACACTATGACGTTAGAGTCACGTCGTAAGATTCTTTCAAGGGTATTATAAAAACCGCTTTTTTGTATTAAGGGGTTACGTGGGTTTCGAAGCAAAAAAAAAATTTTTTCTATTTTAAAAAAATATCGTATAAAAATTATTTTATTCAATACGTTAAGCACATCAAAGAGTATCATTTCAACAATATTTAAAAAAAATTTCATCCAAACATTTGGGAATTTCAGCCGGTGGGGTCTGGTTTCCGGAGACCCCTAAAAAAAGTGTCCTCGTGGTAGTCAGGATAACTCATGATAGCTTCATCTGAAATTAAAAAACCAATTATTTGTGTTAGTAGATTAGTATAGCTCGTGATTGAACGGAAGATTTAAAAAAAAATTAAAATCTGTATTTTTGGCAGAGTTGCATGCAAAATAGTTCAATTTTTTGTACAATTACACTACGTATAGCCTTGTAAAATTTGTCGTAATCGAAAAAAAACCTTCGTTCAATCACTAGTCAACGCTATTTTGTAGAAGTGTGCAAAATTTCAATAAGATCGGTTCATTAGTTTTAAAGAAATCGGGTCCGCCTACTTCAAAAATACTGTTTTGAGAAAAATGCGATTTGGGGGGATTTCCCAAAGGCTCTCTCTCTCCTAGACTTTTACTCCGATTGACTTAAAACTTTGGGAGAATATTCTAGACATATTGTACTGTTAGATAATAAAATTTAAAAAAATTGATTTTTCCAAATTTTCAAAGCCACGTAACCCCTTAAAAGAAATTTGTTATATAGCTGGAAAACAGTTTTCCGAATGCTTTAGTAGACATTTATCAGCGCATCATGAGAACGAAGCACAAAGAGCTTGAGTCAGATAATGATCAACGCTAATGAAGCTGTCTTCCGTTGAATATTCACCAAGAGCTTTCTCATAAATGAAGGGTGATCGCGCGCCATTGTTGGTTCAGAAGGCAGCTATTTTCTCAGGTCGAAAACATTTTTTTTAGATATTGAAACATGTCACAGTTCCTAAAAAAAGTTTTCAAAAAATGAAAAATGCTGAGGTTGTAGAAAAAGCTTCAGTCGTTGTCAGGCCAAGATCGCTCGGCCAGAAAGTAAAAATTTCAAAAAATGTTAGATATCGGCTTAGTCTCGTGTTGCATGTAACCCTACCAGCATACCGGACTACATCTACGTAGGCGAGTAAAAAAAATGCATTTTCCAAAAATATTTTTATTCGATATTATCACCTTTTAGCTGTATTCTCTGAAAATGTCATGGACATATTCTTAAAATTGAATGGGCTACAGCGTCTAACAGTCGGCCTGGCGAGCGGTATCAGCACCATACTTCAATCTTTAAGCCGTTACCCCCACTTGTAGCGCAAAAAAGGCCTTTTTCATGAATTTTTTTAAAGAAAACTACAAACCGTTTTTAATCGATCAATATACCATCTTAAAGAACACATCTTGAAGAACTTCCAGTAATTTATGTTATTGAAAAATATTATATTGTTTAGTGGCAAATGGCCGTCAATGAAATAATGTTTTTATATACACGGTTTGCGGTGACCAACATTGCGGTGAAGTGAATCATCTGAAAAAAAATGCGGATGGATTTAGTCAAATATAAGTATAAACTAGTCTTTAATCGAAGGATTTTAAAAAATGGTCATTTTTCACAAAATGGCGGACAGTCAAAGTTAATGGTTCGATTTTAACGAAAAAAAATCGAACGATTAAAGACTACATTTTTATGTATTAAATAAGGCTGCAAAATTTCAAGAAGATCGGTTCATTAGTGTTCGAGTAATCTTGGTCACCGACTTCAGAAATGCCATTTTGAGAAAAACGCGCCAGACGGCGCGCCAGACGGCAGACTAGCCGGTCGTTTACACAACGGATTCTTCTCTTTCAACGCTCATATCTCAGTCAATTTTGTTCGGATCGACTTGAAATTTTCAGGACATATTCTCAGAGACTTATACTTCAAAAAAATGCAATAAAAAAATCGATTTTTTCAAAATCGCAAGTGGGGGTAACCCCTTAACGGGGTGTCTCTCTCTGGAAGCCCGATTTGAAGGGTCAGAATGATGCATGTTTTTCTACTAACACATTGGTTGGAATAAAGTTATCTTCTTCTAGCATGTTGTACATATGTGTGTGGTTACAATGTAATTTTTTCGGAAGAAAATCTTTCAGTGTTCGTAGTGCTGCAGTTGGCGTTGCAATCCTCCAGCGGCGAGGCCCGAAACAGCGGGATCTCTACCAGGCTTAAATATAATCAGAAACGAAAACAAAAAAAGGTTTCTTCCAATATATCCAACTGACTATGGGTTCACGATCCATTTTTTGAAATTTCGAAAAATACGAAAAATGACAGCTTCTCCAAAGAAAATCTCATTTTTCTCTTGAAAAACAGCATGCTGAAGTCATTGTTATCAAGGCCTTATATACGCGATTTCGCGGATTTTCGAAGGTACTTTTCTGGACGCGGTTAAAAAAAAATTCGCATATATTGACAACACTTTTTTTACAGATCAATTATGGACATAGTTAAGTATATTTAAAAAAAATCAGAAATATTAACAAATGGCGGAGATATAACATATTTCCACGATTCACTTTTTTCAACCTTGTGAAAGTTCTAACTCTTGAACAAAGGTTCAGTTCGCTTTGAAATTTTTACAACATATTCTTAGTATTGTCACGTACGACGTTATTCTTTCTTATTTCTTTCGGCCAGCACACACATAATTGTACACGAGCGAGAAGCAATACAGCCCGCTATTTTAATTTTTACCACGACCAATAATGTGAGCGTTCAAGAATATCCACCGACTTGTATTGTTTCTCACACTCGATAAACACGTGTATCACTAGACCAAGGCGAAGACATACTCCTTCCTTGTTCATCGACTGCGTTAAATACCTAAGGCGCTTATTTTCGTGTGACGAACCACTCTGCATGAGAGCGGTAATAAAAGTTTTTCCGGCCGGAGCCTCGAGCCCTACCATAGGAACGAGCGAAGCGACACTTGAAAATTCCAAAATATCCAACTTTTATTGCTCTCAGAAGGGGTCTAACATCTCAAGAACTAGCCAGAAAATGTTCACCTTTCTTATGCCCAAATAAAGAGAGCAGCCCTCCTGGCAAGTTAACTCACTCTTATAAAAACCCCTTGCCACAACGATAAACGATTTAGTTCCAACCAGAATTTTCACGCGTCGTTACGCTGTCCGAAATCCGGGTCTTCTGTAGAAGAGTGTGATTCGGCGTAATTATAAAAATCAATTTATATCGTTTTATAATCAAAAGGGTCAAACGGCCAAATATTTCAAGTACAAGTTATTGTTAATCCGCGACCAGATCTCTAGAAGATCGTGAGAGTACGCGTGTGTGTTTGAAGAAATATTCAACGAAAGCAAGAATACGTTATTGTAAAGCGACGACACCGCTCCTGATTGTCGAAGGTATTTATCACATTATAATTTCACTTGGAATGTACCAAATTATTATTTCATCGAGTGTTTATTAAAACTATTGTGTGACTCAAGACATTGAAGTCCCTTTATTATCAATTTCCTAAATCCATAAAAGAAACAAGATCTCTCGAGGTCTCACAGCAAACGTTCCCACATAATTATTATCCCGAAGAGCACTCGTGACTCATTAGGGTAGTAATCGGAGTAAAGCGTTTACCGCTCGACGCTTATAACTCTAGAAATATATATCTTTTCTAAACGGCTTCGGACGTAACAGAAAATTTTGGTGACAGCGGTGGGATGTGCTGAACGTTTCTTTTAATTTGTGAAATTTATTTGAAAAAGAAAAATAAAAAAAATAAAAATTGATGCAAAATAAATGAATAAAATAAATAAATAATCGAATCCTTAATTACATTTATATTTTTAAAAGAAAAAAAAATAATAAGAAGAAAAATGGCAAACGCCGAAATAATTGCAAATCTCACTCACCATCAAAACATCACTGATGCAATGTTAACAAGTATGGGTGAATGTATGGCACTCCAACAAGCATTGCTTCACGTGCCAAATTTTAATGGCAAAAATATGCCTTTAAAAGCTTTTATTCAAGATGTTGAAAATGGTCTTACGTTTGTGCCTGATGGCTTACGTAACGCCTTCTTTAAAGCCGTTTGTTCGAAATTGAAGGAAACCGCTCGCGATGCAATCGCTGATAAAGAAATTAATTCGATTCAAAGTCTATCGGACGCATTAAAAGAATATTTTTCGCCAAAAAAATCATACCCCTTCTATTGTGCGGAAATTCAAGCTGTCAGACTAAGACGCGACGAAACAGTCCTTGACTATTACACGAGAATCAAACAATTGCGAACGAGTGCGATAGCTGCTCTGAAGGATAAATTTACTGAAGAACAATCAAACCAAATGTTACCTATGCTCGACGGATTGGCCTTAGAATCTTTTAAAAGAGGATTATCCGACGATCTGTTATACGCAATTAGCGTTCAAGATCCACAAACACTAGAAGAAGCTTTTCGAGTAGTTCAACGCGTTGAGCGAGATATGCAGGGCGCAAATGCAAGAAATTCAAATTCATTACGTTTCACCCAAACTCAGCCATCATACCAGAGCCCGCGAAACGTAGACTCACGTCATGTATCTTTTTACCCTTGGGAAGAAAGAGATCCTAACGATAAAAGTTCCAATTTTAGAGGTAACTTCCAGTCAAACTTTCGGTCTCCAAATAATCGAACATTCGAAAAGAATTCAGATCTCTTTCAACAGCGGCCATTCATAAAAAGGCCTTTACACAGAAATTTCCCGAACTTCCCCCAGAATCATTTCTACGCACCACAAGCGTACCCCCCTATGCCTTACATGCCGCCTATGTATTCACCTTGGCCGGGCTATCCTCCTAATCATTATCCACCTTCCTATCCTATATACCAAAATCAGCCTCTTAAAGACGAAAGATTCTCTCGCGGAGAATTCGACGAAACGAAGACAACCTCTTTCCAACGCACTAATTCAAGCGAGAATTTAAACTTGAAACCCGCCCGTCGAATGGACGCATCGACGAGCGAATCACAAACTCAGCGTCCTTCGACTGTGAAATTCCTTACGGTAGACGATACGTTAGATGGACCGACGGACAAAGACGGTCACCAATAATAACGCTACGTGCCCCCGAACTCGAAAATGGTTACGGCCGTTTTCTTATTGATACTGGTGCCGATATAAATATAATTAAACTGAGATCGCTAAAACGACGGTGCATAATTGCAACACACGAATCGCTTACGTTATCAGGTATAACACCCGATAAAATATATACGCTAGGGTCGACTGAAATAACCTTTTTCGAAAAACCAGAAAAATTTCAAGTTCTCGATGAAAATTCTGCTATTCCCGCGGACGGAATAATTGGGATCGATTTCCTTCAAAATGAAGAAGCAGAAATATCTTTTCACCATAACGCACTTGTTACTTCTTCAAAGCCAATTACACCTATTCCTTTTGAACCAGTCGAAGGAAATCAACCTCGAATTTATCATTCACCAATCGAGTTACCTAAGGAAAATAATAATACCATTCTTAATCTCAAGGCCCGCAGTCGTACCCAAGTGTCGATAAAACTATTAAAAACAGATTTGAAAACAGGTTTTCTACCCCGAGTACCGACATTAGATCACGTTTTTATTGGAAATGCAGTTGTTTCAAATAACAATAACACATGCTATGTGTATGCAATTAATGCATACGAAGACGATTTACAAATTGAGCTACCGCCACAAGAAATATTGCCATTCGATTATTACGAAAGTGAAGAAGACTTTTTCGACCACGACATTAACGACGATATTGCCGCTCATACGCATAAAACGTACGATGAAAGAATTAAAATCATTCAAGAATCTCTTCGCTTGGATCATCTCAATACAGAAGAACGACAGCACGTTTTCGATCTTGTTAACGATTTTTCACACCTATTTTATCTGCCTGGTGATAACCTACCGGCCACGTCAGAAATCAAACACAGCATACCTACGACGGACGAATTACCTGTGACAATCCGACAATACCGATACCCTCCGGTACATAAAGAAGAAATTAATAAACAAGTGAAGAAACTCATCGAAAATAATATAATTATCGACTCGGTTTCTCCGTATAATTCGCCTCTATGGATTGTTCCCAAGAAACCAGATTCAAAAGGGAATAAACGATGGAGGATGGTAATCGATTTCCGCGCATTAAATGAAAAGACAATAAGCGATGCTTACCCTTTGCCTAACATCGTTGAAATCCTTGACCGGCTCGGTGGAGCAAAATATTTCTCGACCTTTGATTTAGCCTCAGGCTTTCACCAAATCGAAATGGATCCCAAGGACCGACAGAAAACAGCCTTTAGCACCCCTAACGGACACTACGAGTATGTTAGAATGCCTTTTGGTCTTAAGAACGCACCTGCTACTTTTCAAAGATTAATGGACAGAGTATTACTCGGTTTACAAGACACTGAACTATTTGTTTACCTTGACGACATAGTAGTTTTCGCTTCTTCCCTAGAGGAACACGGTACAAAGGTCCGCCGACTTTTTGCTAAACTCAGTAACGCCAATCTTTCATTACAACCAGATAAATGCGAATTTCTTAATACTGAAGTTATCTATCTCGGACACGTGATCAGTGACGGAGGCGTTCGTCCTGATCCTAAAAAGACAGAAGCGGTCGATAAATTTCCAATCCCTAGGACGGTAACGAACATCAGACAATTCCTTGGCCTAGCGGGTTATTACAGAAGATTTATAGAGAATTTCTCGGGACAAGCTAAGCCGTTGACAGATTTATTGAAAAAGGGTGTAGAATTTAAATGGGGACCAGAACAACAGAAAAGTTTCGACTACTTAAAAAGAGCTTTATGCTCCACTCCAATTTTGCAATATCCGAATTTTGAAGAACCTTTTATTTTAACGACTGACGCATCAAATTATGCAATCGGTGCAGTATTGAGTCAAGGAAAAATCGGCGAAGACAAACCCATAGCGTACATGTCAAGACTATTAAATCCAGCCGAGAAAAATTACGGAACAACTGAAAAAGAATGTCTAGCCGTGGTATACGCAATATTACATTTCAGACCTTACTTGTACGGACGAAACTTTACGCTCGTAAGTGATCACGAACCGTTGAGATGGATTGATTCAGTAAAAATGCCAGTTCAGCGATTGATCCGCTGGAGAATAAGATTACGCGAATACGAGTACACATTTGTATACAAACCAGGGCGACTTAATTCAAACGCCGACGCCCTTTCCCGAAATCCCGTTACCACCGATACGATTATATTACCAATTTCATCTTCCGGTAAGAAAACATCAATGACAGTAAGCCCACGGATTGCAACTTCTTCTAATCCAATAATTAAGCGTGGCCGACCATTGGGCAGTAAAAACAAACCGTTACCCACCCTTTTTGAGGAACCAAGCATTTCTGGTGCAACAATCGGAGAAAGAGTACGAAATCGTAAAACTACCCCCAATGTTCCAGCAGTACCTATCAAAACCTCGCGAATCACGCAAAAACAACATTTCTCTGCAATCCCATCAAACACTGAAAGGGCACCTCCTACCGCACGGGCCCGACACAGCGCATTTCCTAGCCTTGCCCCTAAACGGACATTGCCACAAGTACGTTCAAACGAGCCATCATCCCGACCGATGAAACGGATTACAGACGCTTTAAAATTTGCTTTTGACATCGACGAAAGCCTTCAGACTGACGAACCTTCCGAAAACGAAAACTTACCCAAGGTCTCAAAGAATAAAAATATAGTTGAAATAAATGACAATGAAAGCCCGAATTCAGATAATAGAGATAAATATTGGTGGGATCATACCCACGGAAATTCAGGCGCGAATAAAACATGTGCCACCCAAACCGACGAACATACTGACTCCGATGACGCTGACGATGAAGTAGCGAACTTTGGTGAATCCGCAATTACGTTTCGACATCCCACGGGTAGATCGACTCCCGCAATAAATAATAACACACAAACCAGTACCGATGAAGACGAAACTAATTCACAAAGACGACCTCACTTCAATAAATTAATATCAAATCCCGATTCTGCAGATAGTGATAGCGAAATCGAAATTGAAAACGCGGAAATTGACGAACCTCCGGATACAATGCTCAACAAAACGGTTTCAAGTACAATTCCACCTGCATTGTTTTACCCTAATATGGAAAAGGATGAAAAGAAAATACAAATAAGTATTACTAATGAAAACTTAACTTATCACAAAGGAAATTATTTGCACTTTATTTCGGCCGATTGTGAGTTTACAACTATGATTTCACGATTGCTTATTGAAACGGATAAAATTTGCCCACAAGACATCAAATGGAAAAAGCCTAAATGCAATCAAGTCTTAGTTACGACAAAAGGCAACAACAAAATTTTTAGTGCTGTACTGAAAACTAAACACTTTGAAACTTTTTCAATCCAAGACCTGAAAAACGTGCTCCATACTGTAAAAGACGTGATAACCGAGTATCAAATCAAATCATTACGGATATCAAAACCGGGAGACATGCTAGAAACTTACAGTCACGCTTTTATAACGGAAATACTCGAAGAATGTTTAAACGATTGCGATTGTTCTATTGTCCTTTGCCAAGGTAACGTTGTAATACCGGACGAAGAAATAAGACGCGAAATAATTTCCGAGTATCACGAGAGTTTAGTAGGCGGACATAAAGGAGTAACTAAAACTTATCGACGTATTCGAGAACGATTTTATTGGCCTAACCTCAAAGCTGAAGTAACGGAATACGTGAGAACTTGCTCCAGTTGTCAAGAACAAAAACTGACTCGGATTAAAACACGCGAGCCTATGATAATTACTGATACGCCAGCAGAACCCTTTGACAAAATTTCGATCGACACAGTGGGACCATTGCCCATAACGCCAAACGGAAATCGACATATCCTCACCATACAGGACAATCTGACGAAATATTGCATTGCTGTACCTATACCCGATATAAAAGCTGAAACAATTGCTGACGCTCTAGCTCGTAACGTCATAATTCATTTTGGAACCCCAAGAATCATTCTGAGCGATCAAGGCAGATCCTTTGTTGGACAAGTGTTTCACCACCTTGCCAAACTATTTAAAATCAAACATGTTACAACTTCAGGTTACCATCCCCAATCCAATGGATCTTTAGAACGAAGCCACATTGTCTTGACTGAATTTATTAAGCATTACATTGACAAATACGAAGACTGGGACAAACTCATCCCTTTTGCAATGTTCTCCTATAACACCTCAATCCACGAATCTACTAATTTCACTCCTTTCGAACTCGTATACGGTAAACCTGCCCGTATCCCAAGCTCTTTTCCTTCCGCTGAGAAAATCGAAACTTATGGCGATTACTTGTGCGACCTTACATCCCGATTGAATGAAATGCGACAACTCGCTTCCAAATCGTTATTAAAATCCAAATATCGCTCCAAACGGTATTACGATAGGCAAATTCACGAAGTTAACTTCAACCCGGGAGATATAGCCTACGTAATAAAAGAACCGCGAAAAGGAAAATTCGACTGTCATTACACCGGACCATATTTGATAACTGAAATCCTCAACAATCATAATGCTGTACTAGAAACAGAAACTGGAAAACGTATAATTAAACATTTAGACAAACTAAAACCTTGTATACGATGACAATTTATCTTGCTACTTTGAGTGACTTACTAACACTTTATAGTTGAATATCACTAATGTTATATTTTTTTTTGTATGTTGCATCAATAACACGTTTTTCTTATTTTTCAAAGGATTTCCAAAGGAACAAAACAAATGTATACAAAATAATTACAATTCTCTCCTCGCTTCCACTCGGAAATTGTGTTTCACCCGCCCATGAAGACCAACCAATCGACAGCATTACCGGCTCTACCATGAATCTAAGGCTAAACCTCGCCTCACGTCGACTGAATGACACCTCATCATTTCCAACAAAACTTAAGGGCGACGAACAACAAGCAAGCCACATCCATCGACGCATTGGATGCTGTCCAACAAAGACAACATCGCTGACGGCGCTCAAACATTAAGAACTGCAAGAATGCCCACGGAAGCGATGGCTGCGAAAATGCCGAACTGATCTGCTATACTAGAGTACCAAACCGTCTTTCATGATGTCGTTCGAGGCGAAAACCGTAATAACCATACGATAACCGTATGCCCATTAAAACAAACAAATATTGTCAATATAGAAAACTATAGACAGAACGTTGAAAAACCTATGATACATAGTAATACATTACCGACATTAACTAATAACTATAATGATAACGATAACGGACGCAAATTAATGCATATTAAATTTCTAGAAAGAATGATATCGCGATTGGAAGTTAGAATATTTAAACTTTCTATTATATACCAATGGATTCAACTCTATTACAGTCATCACCTACCCTCTGTTCCGATCCTTATATCCGGAAACACCGCAGAATGTCAAACCAGTTTCCAACATATTTCGATGCGTATTCAAGAACATCGAGTGGAGAGTATCGGTTTCAAAAAAAAAGGGGTACATAAATATATAGATATATATATATACACGTTTATACATATTTTTATATGTCCGTCCCTGGTCGAAACATTGACGGCTACATACAACCTCGGTTTGTAATCCGCTGAACAATCGCAATGTCTAGATGTATCTTCCTTGAGGAGAGCATTGTCAGAAGACATATATGCACATCAGGTGGAATTTACAAAACCAATACCGATCGATCAATAACCGAACTCATTATCAAAACCCTCGTCAGATGTCGAAACGCACGAAATATATTGTCACCCATACCAAGGATGACGAGTCTATGGAGAAACGCTATTAGAACGACATTCATAATCCACATCCCCTTTGAAAAACTTAGTACCCTACTCCTAACGACCCTGAATTTTACAACCAGATGTTGAAACCATATTTCAAACTTAGAGCTAATGATTTTTGTACTATTTATACATATTCCAATACAGCCATATTTTAATATGCATAAATTTGAAGTCACCGAGGACGATGACTAGTCTAAGTGGGGAGGTGTCACGTACGACGTTATTCTTTCTTATTTCTTTCGGCCAGCACACACATAATTGTACACGAGCGAGAAGCAATACAGCCCGCTATTTTAATTTTTACCACGACCAATAATGTGAGCGTTCAAGAATATCCACCGACTTGTATTGTTTCTCACACTCGATAAACACGTGTATCACTAGACCAAGGCGAAGACATACTCCTTCCTTGTTCATCGACTGCGTTAAATACCTAAGGCGCTTATTTTCGTGTGACGAACCACTCTGCATGAGAGCGGTAATAAAAGTTTTTCCGGCCGGAGCCTCGAGCCCTACCATAGGAACGAGCGAAGCGACACTTGAAAATTCCAAAATATCCAACTTTTATTGCTCTCAGAAGGGGTCTAACATCTCAAGAACTAGCCAGAAAATGTTCACCTTTCTTATGCCCAAATAAAGAGAGCAGCCCTCCTGGCAAGTTAACTCACTCTTATAAAAACCCCTTGCCACAACGATAAACGATTTAGTTCCAACCAGAATTTTCACGCGTCGTTACGCTGTCCGAAATCCGGGTCTTCTGTAGAAGAGTGTGATTCGGCGTAATTATAAAAATCAATTTATATCGTTTTATAATCAAAAGGGTCAAACGGCCAAATATTTCAAGTACAAGTTATTGTTAATCCGCGACCAGATCTCTAGAAGATCGTGAGAGTACGCGTGTGTGTTTGAAGAAATATTCAACGAAAGCAAGAATACGTTATTGTAAAGCGACGACACCGCTCCTGATTGTCGAAGGTATTTATCACATTATAATTTCACTTGGAATGTACCAAATTATTATTTCATCGAGTGTTTATTAAAACTATTGTGTGACTCAAGACATTGAAGTCCCTTTATTATCAATTTCCTAAATCCATAAAAGAAACAAGATCTCTCGAGGTCTCACAGCAAACGTTCCCACATAATTATTATCCCGAAGAGCACTCGTGACTCATTAGGGTAGTAATCGGAGTAAAGCGTTTACCGCTCGACGCTTATAACTCTAGAAATATATATCTTTTCTAAACGGCTTCGGACGTAACAGTATCATCACCTACACTGTAAAAAAAATCTGTATTAAAATTAATATAAAAGTGTAGGAAGTCTTTTTACAGATACCGTTTATGAATTTTAATATTGTCATTTGAAAATCAATGGGCTGCTTTTCGAATGTCTAATAATCGTTCAGTAATATCGCAACACTTAAGTACTGGAAAAATCATATACGTATCGCAAGGTATCTATTGTGAGCGTATTAAAATTAATACGCACAGATTGCATTTTTTAATAAAAAAAAAAGTAAAATTGGCATAGAAAAGTGTATTTATTTTACGGTGCGTATTAAAATTAATATAAAAGTGTAGGAAGTCTTTTTACAGATACCGTTTATGAATTTTAATATTGTCATTTGAAAATCAATGGGCTGCTTTTCGAATGTCTAATAATCGTTCAGTAATATCGCAACACTTAAGTACTGGAAAAATCATATACGTATCGCAAGGTATCTATTGTGAGCGTATTAAAATTAATACGCACAGATTGCATTTTTTAATTTAAAAAAAAGTAAAATTGGCATAGAAAAGTGTATTAATTTTACGGTGTTAGGTTAGTGTAATTGTTATTATTTACTTTCTGCGATAAAAATTAATGCGAATCGATTTGGGTTTTTAATTAGACTTGCTGCTTTTGTTCGGTGTTAATTTCTCGCGTTTATTCCTATCCTACCCCTTCATTGTGACCGTTACCCCTCTACTTTCCCCTGTTCTCCTTGCGGCCGCAGGCACTCCCCCCCGCCACTCTGTATTATATTCATCATGACTACAATCGTATTTCTAACTTAGTTGTATTTTCGCCGTGAAATGCCGAAGAAAAACATTTCACGACGAAATGTACGCGACTAGGATTCGAACCCGGGATCTTCCCGTCCGCTGGTTCAGTGGCGAGCACGCTAACCACTAGACCATGACAGCGGGTGTTAATCACTTACTTTAGATTTGGTGTTACTCGATACGTTTTTTTATGATTTGATTTAACATGCTGACCAAAGCACGAATTTGAAGTTTTCTGCACTGAATTATATATTAAATCAGACTATCCGAATAAACACATACTAACAAGGAAAAGGCAGAGCCTGGATGTCGCGAATTGGTTTCTCCTTTCGCGTGGTGAAAGTTGAAGACCTCTGAATTAACGTCGTTTTTTATTTTTGTTCTAATAGGCCTTAGTTGCTGAGATAGCGCGATTTGAAAATTTGGGAGTTTCGGATGGAGCCAAGCAGGTTTCGGCTGGCGCGTAGAGTACGTTGAGCGTTAATGCTTGACATAAGAGCGGCCGTAGCTAACACGGTAAGACGACGGGTTGGCACTTGAAAAGTCACGGTTCGCGTCCCCGTCCTTTTTTTAATTCAATTTTTATTTTATTTTATAATCTCTCATGACTGCATGTGCAGGTACACTGTAAAAAAAGTCATTAAATTTACTATACTTTTACAATTGAAAATTTCTAAACTCGGAATATGAAACGCAAATTCGCACTTCAGTAATGGAAACTTCAGTAATGGAAATGAATTTTCATAGATGCGTATACATTTTAATATATGGGTCATTGAATATTAGTATGCTGCGTATGAGTTTTTCAACGCGCATCATAATCATACAAATATTTGTTTGATTAATGCAACAAACGTATATGATTTCCATATTTACACAAAAAGTTTTAAAATCACAATATGACTATTATTTTTAACTTCATGCTGTTGAAAAGTACAATACCTTGTACATTGTATATTACAAAAAACTGTTTAAAGAAATATGAAATTTAAAATACTTTTACAATACTATGGCAAATGACATTTCAAAACTTAGTATATGAATGAATATTTAGGCTTTAGTGTTGTAAAATTCAATACCGGACCTACATTTCATACGGTTTTACATTTCGTAATACGTACGAATTGAATATTAATACAATATCTACAATTTTTCAAGGCATCTAATAGAAAAATGAATATTCTTAGTTGAAAAATACAACAAGCGTTTTGAATATATACAATGTAGATTCTGATAGACTGGAGAATATTTAGAAATGAATAGGACATTTACAATACGAAGGCACGTACATTTTCTGATTTACAACGAGACTGCTGAGCCTGGATCTCGCGAATCGGGTTCTCCTTTCGCGGGGTGAAAGTTGAAGACCTCCGAATTAACGTCGTTTTTTATTTTTGTTCCAATAGGCCTTAGTTGCTGAGATATCGCGATTTGAAAATTTGGGAATTTCGGACGGAGCCAAGCCGGTTTCGGCTCGCGCGTAGAGTACGTTGAGCGTTGATACTTGAGACAAGAGCGGCCGTAGCTAGTACGGTAATACGACGGACTGGCACTGAAAGTTCATGGTTCGCGTCCCCGTGCTTTTTTTTTAATTCAATTTTTTTTCTTTCTAATCTCTTTTAAGACTTTGCATGTGCAGATAAATAAGAAAATTCGAAAATATGTATTACTAGTTTTATTTATCTATTATATTAAAATAATTAATCCAAAAATGAAGTCACAATTACATGGCAAAATAATATTGTATAACAAATAATTAATCTAATAATCAAGTCACAATTACAAAGCAAAATAATATGGTATAAAAAATAAATAATTAATCTAATTCACACTTGCAAATTTCGCGGCAGGTAATTATTCTGATTCTTCTTCTATCAGATCGGTATGCTGACAAATTGGAGGGAGGAAACCATCGTAAAAGCAAGGGAAGCACAAAGGCTTACGACACCACGAACATAAGATGAACGCAATACCACCGCAACCACATTAATTATTTTAATATAATAGATAAATAAAACTAGTAATACATATTTTCGAATTTTCTTATTTATAAATAAGAAAATTCGAAAATATGATAAATAAGTTTATAATAATATATAATATATAATATATATTATATATTATAAATATATAATATATAATATATAATATAATAATATAAATAAATTTATAAAAATAAGAAAATTCGAAAATATGTATTACTAGTTTTATTTATCTATTATATTAAAATAATTAATGTGGTTGCGGTGGTATTGCGTTCATCTTATGTTCGTGGTGTCGTAAGCCTTTGTGCTTCCCTTGCTTTTACGATGGTTTCCTCCCTCCAATTTGTCAGCATACCGATCTGATAGAAGAAGAATCAGAATAATTACCTGCCGCGAAATTTGCAAGTGTGAATTAGATTAATTATTTATTTTTTATACCATATTATTTTGCTTTGTAATTGTGACTTCATTTTTGGATTAATTATTTTAATATAATAGATAAATAAAACTAGTAATACATATTTTCGAATTTTCTTATTTATCTGCACATGCAAAGTCTTAAAAGAGATTAGAAAGAAAAAAAATTGAATTAAAAAAAAGCACGGGGACGCGAACCATGAACTTTCAGTGCCAGTCCGTCGTATTACCGTACTAGCTACGGCCGCTCTTGTCTCAAGTATCAACGCTCAACGTACTCTACGCGCGAGCCGAAACCGGCTTGGCTCCGTCCGAAATTCCCAAATTTTCAAATCGCGATATCTCAGCAACTAAGGCCTATTGGAACAAAAATAAAAAACGACGTTAATTCGGAGGTCTTCAACTTTCACCCCGCGAAAGGAGAACCCGATTCGCGAGATCCAGGCTCAGCAGTCTCGTTGTAAATCAGAAAATGTACGTGCCTTCGTATTGTAAATGTCCTATTCATTTCTAAATATTCTCCAGTCTATCAGAATCTACATTGTATATATTCAAAACGCTTGTTGTATTTTTCAACTAAGAATATTCATTTTTCTATTAGATGCCTTGAAAAATTGTAGATATTGTATTAATATTCAATTCGTACGTATTACGAAATGTAAAACCGTATGAAATGTAGGTCCGGTATTGAATTTTACAACACTAAAGCCTAAATATTCATTCATATACTAAGTTTTGAAATTTCATTTGCCATAGTATTGTAAAAGTATTTTAAATTTCATATTTCTTTAAACAGTTTTTTGTAATATTCAATGTACAAGGTATTGTACTTTTCAACAGCATGAAGTTAAAAATAATAGTCATATTGTGATTTTAAAACTTTTTGTGTAAATATGGAAATCATATACGTTTGTTGCATTAATCAAACAAATATTTGTATGATTATGATGCGCGTTGAAAAACTCATACGCAGCATACTAATATTCAATGACCCATATATTAAAATGTATACGCATCTATGAAAATTCATTTCCATTACTGAAGTTTCCATTACTGAAGTGCGAATTTGCGTTTCATATTCCGAGTTTAGAAATTTTCAATTGTAAAAGTATAGTAAATTTAATGACTTTTTTTACAGTGTATTGTGTGAACCACAGAAACAAAAATTTCAACGACACAAAAAATATTAAAAATAAAATACCGACAAAAAATTGAGTAAAAAAAATTTTAATTTCGAATTTTTATTATAATATTTTTAAAAAATAATATTGTTGGTTCACACTGAAGATACATTCATTATGCAATTATAAATATGTTCATTTTTTTCAGACCCACATCGATGCCGAGAACTTTCACCATGAACGCGCGCTCAAAAAAAAATGCATTGCTTTATTATGTGATATCTCCGCCATTTGTTAATATATCTGATTTTTTTACACATACTTGACCATATGCATAAATGATCTGTAAACAAATGTTGTCAATATATGCGTCATTTTTTTTAACCACGTCTCGAAAAGTACCTTCGAAAATCGGCGAAATCGCGTATATAAGACCTTAATAAATTGTTCATCCAATTAAAAAATACGATTGTGAGCCGAAAATGACTACTGTTTGAATGCTAACTGTGCAAATTCGAGTCAATAGTGTGAAAGTTACTGAAGATATCAATCCCGCGTGTCAAGATGAGGAGGTGTTAACTTAAGATAAGTAGGTGTAAATTAGTAAATTTTAAAAATTTCAGGGTCCGTTTGGTCTTAAGGGACCTTCTCATTTTAGATGCTAAAAAAGGATATTTTCATGATTTTTTTTTATAGGTTTATATTATAGATATTGATATAAAAGTTGTTACACTTGATATATAAACTTTCAAAATACAAACAAATTTTTTTTTAAATTTATTTTAGTCACTATTTATAGACGAAAATGGTAGTTAAACAAAATTCCTAAAAAGTCGTAGGTCTGCGCTGTTAATGAAATCTCGGAGATGGATCATCCAAAACTAAAATATCAAACGGTTTTAGATTCAGTATGTCGGCTTTATCTTATTCAGTATTCAGGCTATAGCGCATATCATACGATTTTTGATATATGCAAAAATAACAAAATGGCTGACATTTTTCGAAAAAAAACGTGTTTTTTCACCGTTTTTGGCCAAAAAATAGTAAATATCAAAATTTAAAAAAATCCTTCATATGCGCTATAACTATAGTAGTAAAAAATATGTAGTTAAAATTTCATGAGGATCGGTTCAGTAGTTTCGAAGATTTTATCAACAAGCCGTCGAAAAACGTTGTTCCGCGAAAAATGCGTTTAAGTTTGTTTGGGTTACATAAATGCATTTTGAACAAATTAGGCATTTCGAAAGTGTATTTATTAAGTGTAACAACTTTTGTATCAATATCTATAATACAAACCTATCAAAATGATTCATGAAAATTACCTTTTTTAGCGTCTAAAGTGAAAAGACCCCTTAAAATACTCTTGAAACTTCACACTATAACAATATGCAAAAAAAATGTTTTTTTTTTAAGTTTCCAGAGCGGAATACCCCCTTAAACGGATATTTCTCGAAACACTATTTCCAAAGCCGGTCGACATGATATCTCGAGACCCACTTGATCGATCATTTCCAAATTTGCAGAAGTTACGACGAGAAACATTTACAGGTCATTTACTTTTTCAAAAATCGATCTTTTTTAACAATGACGTAAAAATGACGACTTATTTCATAAATTCAATACATCGCCACGTTATGAAAAAAAAATTCTTTTAAAAATCGACGATCGTCAACGACTCGTATTTATTGTTAACTTGAATAACCCGTTTGGTTTTTATATTTCGGATGGACCGTTCATACTGGAGAGTGTCCACCGTCAAACGTCGCGAAAAAAATTCTGTATTTTTTGGTGATTTTTTTTACGCCTCCGAATATATGTACCTTTGTATTAAAAAATGCGTTTCTTTTTCACCAACCGTTCAGCAGAAAAAAACCGGAATTTAACAATTTTTTCAGGCCTCTAGGTAGATGTAGCCCCTTAAATTAACCCTAAAAAAACGAATGCACAGACGTTTTCTTCATTTACAAAGAAGACGAGATTCTTGAAATGCAACGTTATGTTTTTCGTCGTCGTATTTACGAAAAAATCTCGGACAGACGAATGGAATACGAGAGGGAGGAGGAAAGCTCGGGCGGAAGGAATCAGAAAAGTGAAGGTAGTCCGAGTATTGCTGAGTGAAAAATATCATAAATTTAATCCGGTTCTCCATCTGCTTTCAACGCCCTATTCCTAGGTAGTTATATCAACACACACACGCGCATACACACATACATTTACATGTACATGTGTTCCACTAAAAAGTTCTCTGTGCCCCTACGAGAAATTTGAGAGCCGAGGGAGAGAAAAGGAAAAAATGAAATAAAGAAGTTCGAGAAGAAAAGTTACGAAAAGATTCGGCGAGGTCGCTTTGCAGGAGTTATATATGTACCGTTGGGGATCCACTCAGTTCCAGAGCGCAGCTATATACGCGGGCCGAACTCCCGTTGAGCTATACTACTGTGCGGTTACGACGAAGTCCTATACAAACGATTCTGCCCCCCCCCCCTCCCTCCCGTAATAACTCTAATGCCAAGTGAGCTTTACAGCGGTTGGCAGTATTCTCAGTAATGGCTATGACCCAAAGTATCTTCAAAGTAGAAAATTAAACAATTTTCTCTACCTGGTTCCCGGTTACTCGAGAGTTCTTTTGCTCAAACTACTTTTATTTCGGTATATAGGTACAAGAATGGCTTGGAGTAGAAAAATGACAGCGTATCAAGTACTATCGACAAGGTGCGTTAATTGGTCGTCAGTTTCGCATCCGATGTATATCCCTTCGGCACCTCGGAGGATTTTAAGGGGAGGTACCTGAGTTAACGGCAAGAAAAACAGGTAAACTTCGGGAATTTTTATCTCAAAAACTAATGTTTCGATTGGATCCGGGTTTTTCTTATTGGCAAATATGTACATTGAGGTGTGTTTACGAATTTTTAAAAATGAATTCGTTGACTGGAGGCGATTCAAACGCGATTATCTCGAAACATTTTAGAGTCGGTGCCAGATGGATCTCGAAAACGACTGGTCCGATTTTGTTCAAATTTGGATACAATATTCTTCGATAGTTTTTCTCGTTTGACACGTAGGATTTTTTTTTTAATTTTTGTTTTTGACGGAATTGCGACCGTTTTAATTTAAGGCGTTACCCCCACTTGTAGCGCAAAAAAGGCCTTTTTCATGAATTTTTTTAAAGAAAACTACAAAACTTTTTTAATCGATCAATATACCATCTAAAAGAACACATCTTGAAGAACTTTCAGTAATTTTTTTATTGAAAAATATTACATTGTTTAGTGGCAAATGGCCGTCAATGAAATAATGTTTTTATATACACGGTTTGCGGTGACCAACATTGCGGCGAAGTGGAGCATCTGAACAAAAAATGCGGATGGATTTAGTCAAATATAAGTATAAACTAGTCTTTAATCGAAGGATTTTAAAAAATATTCATTTTTCACAAAATGGCGGACAGTCAAAGTTAATGGTTCGATTTTAACGAAAAAAAAACGGCCGTTTTTTGGCTATAAAACGGCCATTTTTTTTCGAAAAAAAAAATCGAACGATTAAAGACTACATTTTTATGTATTAAATAAGCCTGCAAAATTTCAAGAAGATCGGTTCATTAGTGTTCGAGTAATCTTGGTCACCGACTTCAGAAATGCCATTTTGAGAAAAACGCGTTTAAAGTTTCAATTTCAGTTTACACGAAGAAAATATTTTTTTTTTGTAAACTTACATAGAGTCATCTATTTCGGGCATAAAAAAACTGCACTTTAAATTGCACTTCAAAAAAATGCAATAAAAAAAATCGATTTTTTTCAAAATCTCAAGTGAGGGTAACCCCTTAACATTCGTTTTTCGTTCGCAATTGCCAACGATTTTGGATTGCATACACGTTGCATAAAAAAGCAATGGTTCAATCAAATGAAAAACCCCTACGTGGCGAACGAGAAAAACTATCGAAGAATATTGTATCCAAATTTGGACAAAATCGGACAAGCCGTTTTCGAGATACATCTGGCATCGACTTTGAAAACTATGTTTCGAGATGATCGCGTTTGAATCACTTCCAGTCAACGGATTGATTTTAAAAAATTCCTAAACACACCTCAATGTACAAATTTTTTAATAAAAAAAACCGCGGATCCAATCGAAACATTAGTTTTTGAGATGAAAATTCCCGAAGTTTACCAGTTTTTCTCGCTGTTTACTCAGGTACCTCCCCTTAAGAGGTTGCACTTCTCCAGAGGCGTGAAAAAATAGGCGTCGCTTTGTGGATCTTTTGTGAATTGAAAAAATAATTAAATTGATTATCTACTTGGAGGACTTTGTTGTACCGGTCTTCAAGTGCATGAAATCGGTCAACAATTTTGAAAAAAATGTTCCGGAGGCTTGAAACCATGAGTGCCTCAAATTTGACCATGCACGAAAAACCAACATTTCTCAAGGACTGCACGATAACACCCCGAGAAATACAGAGAGCATTTCGAAAATACTGTTTTTCACCCAAACGGCAGGTACTTCAAAAGTTTCTTTTTCGGATTAAAAAAGAGGTCAAAAATTAGTTAGTAGGCGAGTTTTGAAGTCGCGAAATTCCCATGTATTTTTGTGCATTTTACATTATTCTATGCAAATTTGGAGTAAAGCAAACGAAATTTATTCAAGACGTACTGCAAACCAATTTGGAAAACAACTTACGAAAAAAATATCTCGAAAATTTTGTGTCCCATTATTTCGAGTTTAACAGTCCCAATTTAGTAGTTGAAATGGCCATTTTGAGGGATCGAACGAATTGCGCCGTTTTTAAGACCTAAAGTGATAAGATCGGGTTGAAATTCCGAGCTTTGAATGCTCAGAACGCTCAAAACTCCGAAAGAATACTACCCCGAAAGACCAAAACTCCGAAAGAATTTTACCCCAAAGAATTTTACCCGAAAGATCAAAACTCCGAAATTCCGGACGGGGCCGGGTTGAAATTCCGAACTTTGAATGATCAGAACGCTCAAAACTCCGAAAAAATTCGACCCCGGAAGATCAAAACCTCGAAAGAATTTTACACGAAAGACCAAAACTCCGAAAATCTGTACACCGTCAAAACAATTCGGCTATGGAAGTTTAAAAAAAAATTCAATATATCAACGAATTTTTTAAATTAAGAATCTATTTTACGTCAATTTTGAAATTTGTCTAGACAATGTTATACGTTCTACATAATTAACAGTCAACTGTGTAGACTTTCGCTGGCATGATCGTGATGAAACTTGTACTTTCGGAACATTAAAATTAGGAATTTTAATCCGTCGGAGCATTTAAAGTTCGGAATTTCAACCTGGCTCCCATGTCAAGATCATGCCAGCGAAAGTCTACACAGTTGACTGCAAATGATGTAGAACGTAGAAAACATTGTCTAGACAAATTTCAAAATTCACGTAAAATCACTTCGTAATAAAACAAAAATTCTCGAAATAATTCGACGATTGATTGAAAATGTTGAAACTTTTAAAACTTGCATGGCCGAATTATTTTGACGGTGTTCAGATTTTCGGAGTTTTGGTCTTTCGTGTAAAATTCTTTCGGAGTTTTGATCTTTCGAGGTAGAATTCTTTCGGAATTTTCAGCGTTCTGATCAAAGTTCGGAATTTCAACCCGGCCTCATCTTGAATTTCGGAACATTAAAATTCGGAATTTTAAACCGTCGGAGCATTCAAAGTTCGGAATTTCAACCCAGCCCCACTGATACCTCTTGATGGACAAAGAAAGAAATTGCCCGAAAAACGCATCGGACTTCTCTCTCCCTAAACTGGGGCTATTGTCTCGATGTTTTTGCAGAGTCTCTGAAATGGCAAGGCATAAGACAGAGATGGGTATACTCCTCGAGCAACCACACACACATACACACACACACACACACCCACGCACACACACACGCACACACTCACGCACACACACGCACTCGCTTACTCACACACAGGCAGACGGATATTCATAAATCACACACACATTCATACACATATATTCATAAACCACACACACACACACCCACATTCATACACACATATTTATAAACCACATATACATTAAAAGGTAGGAAAAGCATTTCTGATGGTTTCCGGTACATCAGCGTTGACAGCACAATCGTGACGCGAGCTTGAATTCCACGCGGACCAATTGTACAACTGTATGCGTAGAGAGACAAAGAGAGAGAGAGAGAGAGAGAGAGAGAGAGAGAGAGAGAGAGAGGCCGATAGAGATACAAAGGGATAGAGAGAGATCTATATGTTAAATGTAGCGTGTGTATGAAGTCCCTGGGGACTCGAAAATGGTAGAACGATTATAGTAAGAGCAGTCGCGCGAACTGAGGGGCGCGTATGTATGTAAATAATTTTATATATGCGCATATACATCGTTCACGTGAGTCATAAATTCAAGCTCGATTACAGGGTCCCGAACTATGCCGGGGTCCTCGTTATTTCAACGATATATCTCGCTACTGTTTTATGCGATTTGCTTACAATAAAGCCCATCGTGATTATACCGTGACGGCTCTTGAAATCTACTCAATGGATCTCGCATCTATATATATGTATATATAGCCATTTATATGTCGCGTGTATAATTGCCTCTACGGTAACAGAATTTTTGTCGGTCATGGTTTTGGCCATAAAATTGCTAAGGATGGGAGTATGAGAGCTGAAAAAAAACCTATCGACCATTTTCCAATGTTAATTACGTTTTTTTGCAAATGCTAAAAAACAAAAAAAGATGAAAAGATCTGTATGATTTTATTGAAAATATCACATCGTTTATTAGAAATTTATAATGATATACTTTCATCAAATGTATCTCTTTGTTCATCAAGACTGTATAATAATATAGCTCCATTGAGCATATTTCTTCGTTTTTTAATGTTTTATAATAATACTAGCTTCACCCGTGTTGATACACGCAAGGAGTACAATTTTCCAATAAAAACTTTTACACCTCATTTTACCCCCTTAGGAGTTGATTTTCGAAAAATTCTTCCTTAGTGCACCTCTACACCTTGCAAAAGATATATCTTCCAAATGTCACGTTTCTATCCTGCACGGTTTAGGATGTGCGTTGTCTCTCTGTCAGTCAGTCAGTCAGTCACGGAACAGGTTTATGTGTATTAGGGAGGCCGTTATTTGGACTTCGGTAAAAAAAATTAACGTCTAGCAAAAAAACTAATCAAGATATGAAAAAAAAATCTGTGTAAAATTTGGACTCGCTGGGATAAGGAGAACACGTGCCACCGAGCAGTTTAATTTTCAAAAATACACGCATTTTTTTAATGGCCGCACTAAAATATTCATTAGTCTCATAATATTAATTTAAAAATCTGGTATTAGGTACATTGATTATACATATTAAGAGGTACAAAATATATTATTTACTGATTTTTTTGCATCAATTGCAGATTGAAAAATTAATAGAAAATTTGAAAACGGACGTGGCGGTTTGGCCACATTGTGGCGGGAAATCGAAGCAGTGAATTAATTATCGGAGCGGATTTTTTATGCAAATAATAATGTAATAATCGTGTATTGAATGCTTCAAAATGATATTTTTTTCGTGAGCCTGCGAGAAGATTTCACAACTGTAGTGGCGATAATACAAAATATAGTGTAGACAAATAGTTCGAAATTTGGTCGTGGCGCTTCGTCCGCTCATTTTTACCGAGCGAGTTGGTTTGCCATTGTTGGATATAGAAGAAAAATATAACACGTGAAATCTTTACGTTTCTGCAAATTTATTTCGATTTTACGATGCGGTTCCGAACGGTATCAGGTTTTCCAGTCAGACTTTACTTTTCTGCTCGATAAAGACATTGATTTCTTTATTAGTCCCGAAACTTTGGCGTTTTTTGAATTATTTAAAATTGATTGTACTTTTCTCGACACCGATGTATCTGTTGGGGACTCGAACGAGAGTTATCAAATGGGCGCGCAATTGATTAAAAAAAAGAAGAGTCCGTAATGATATAGCGGAGCGAGGGATCAAACTTATCACCGATTATAACAATCGATTGACTTATGATGAAGATCAAATACAATTTGTTCTTCAAGTTGTCGCCGAATATCAAAAAAAAATTCCGAACGTAAACAAATGTACTCTACTTTAATCATTTCATAGATGAACTACTATTACATATGTAATATTTCATGTCAAGGTACGAATTTGCGGTACGTAATTGATGGAAAAAAATCAGTAAATAATATATTTTGTAACTCTTAATATGTATAATCAATGTACCCAATTCCAGATTTTTTAATTAATATTATGAAACTAATAAATATTTCAGTGCAGCCATTAAAAAAATGCATGTATTTTTGAAAATTAAACTGCTCGGTGACACGTATTCTCCTTATCCCAGCGCGTCCAAATTTTACACAAATTTTTTTTTCCATATCTTGATTAGTTTTTTTGCTAGACATTAAATTTTTTTTATCGAAGCCAAAATAACGGCCACCCTAATATGTATAGATCGTTTTATTAAAAATATCTCTTCGTTCGTTGAAACTTTTTAATAATAGAATTTTTGTTACAAATACATCTTCGTTTAAAATTCATTGAAACTTCATAATGATATATTTTTCATATGCATGAAGATTGAGTGTTCTCAACAAAACAAAAAACTATACACGATTGTCCAACAAGTCATAATTCCAGTTTTCAAAACAAAACAAAACAGATAAAAATGAAATATCTGTATCAATTTTAATACAAATATCTCTTTGTTTATTAAAAATGTATGATGATAAAGTTTTATTCAAATTATCTGTTCGTTTATTAAAACTTTATAATAATATAATCTTATCAACCCTGTGCGGTTGCTGCAATTTCGCTACTTTCGGGGTCACAGAGGGGCAAAAACCGTCCACGTACAGTTTGTGACGTGTTAAATCGGTTTAAGAATCTAAAGAAACGCACGATTACTCTTGAATCATTCGAGAATATGAATCCACTATTGTTTGAGTACAGCATTTGTTATATTTGTTGGTATACGTTACTAATAATTGCCAGGAATTACAAAGTGGAACTTCGCTTGGGATGAAATCGTTCCAGTCCAACTGCGCAGGGTAAAGAATATCTCTTCGCTTATTAAAACTTAATAATAACATAGTTTCGATAATGATTTCTCTTCCTTCGTTAAAACTTTATAATGATATAATTTTATTAAGAATATTTCCCTCCTTTATAAAATATTCATAATAATAATACAGTCGAACCTCGATATACCCATTCCCTGCCGATAGAGAGCCGAAACCTTGATACAACGGCATAATAATATACATTATGCTCTAATTGCTAGTTGCTTGTAAATAATGCTTTAAATTAAACCGTTTTTTTAAATTTCGATATTTATAGTACTATAGTGAGACTCGAACCAGCGACCCCGCGATTACTAGACTCGAGCGCTACCGGGTACGCCACGAGCTCGGTTCGAATATCGTTGCATCTTTGTGGGATAAGAGTGCGCTCGAAAACTTCAAAGTCAAATTTCTCGAAAATTTCTGAATATGGCGTCGAACTGATGTGGGATATTAATATTTCAGCTCTGAACTTCACGTACCATGAGTACGAAAAATTACAAAAATCCGACTGCCGTACTATCCCCTTGTTAAAGAACACATCTTGAAGAACTTGCAGTAATTTTTTCATTGAAAAATATTACATTGTTTAGTGACAAATGGCCGTCAATGAAATAATGTTTTTATATACACGGTTTGCGGTGACCAACATTGCGGCGAAGTGGATCATCTGAAAAAAAAATGCGGATGGATTTAGTCAAATATAAGTATAATCTAGTCTTTAATCGAAGGATTTTAAAAAATATTCATTTTTCACAAAATGGCGGACAGTCAAGGTTAATGGTTCGATTTTAACGAAAAAATGGCCGTTTTTTGGCTATGAAACGGCCATTTTTTTCGAAAAAAAAAATCGAACTATTAAAGACTACATTTTTATGTATTAAATAAGCCTGCAAAATTTCAAGAAGATCGGTTCATTAGTGTTCGAGTAATCTTGGTTACCGACTTCAGAAATGCCATTTTGAGAAAAACGCGTTTAAAGTTTCAATTTCAGTTTACACGAAGAAAATATATTTTTTTTTAACGTACATAGTGTGATCTATTCCGGGCATAAAAAAACTGCACTTCAAATTGCACTTCAAAAAAATGCAATAAAAAAATCGATTTTTTCAAAATCGCAAGTGGGGGTAACCCCTTAAAATAACTCTTGGCTTTAAAAAATTGTACCGTCTCTGAAAAATGCGGTGGACAAAAACAGCAACGACGATCTTTCCGCATTCTATGTACGGACTGGACTTTGAAGAAGATTAAGGGGTTATATACAGTCAGGAGGCCCAAAAAGAGCGATTTTTCAAGAATTTTTCTTGAGGAGACCTCTAAATCTATTGACGTAAAAATGTGTACACATATTATGGTAATTTTTAACTGTACATTAACTTTTTTTATTCGTAATAATAATTATTTTGAAAGCTGCTATAACTGATCTCCGGGAGCACCCCTAAAAAGAGGCGTCTTGCGGTGAGCACGATATCTTTGGATTGGATCATCTAAAATGAAAAAACCAAAAATATTTCGTTAATATAATGGATTATCTTGTAATTGATCGAAGGAATAAGCAAAATAATAATTTTTGACAAAATGGCGGCTTATAAAAAAAAATCGATTTTTGACAAAAAATTAGGCCTTAAATTGTTTATAAAATGGGAAATATTTGTCGGTGAGAAAAAACCTTCAATTAATTACTAAAAAATATACTTGAAAAGATTGTGTTAAAATTTAAGACTGACCGGTTCAGCCGTTTCCGAGAAATTTTTGATCACCGACTTTAAATCCACAGTTTTGAGAAAAACGCGTTTAAAGTTTCAAAAGGACTTTCGAACGCTCTGACACGTCATTTGAAATGTGCGTGTAACTACGAGAATATTCGCCGGATTGACAAGAAATTTTCTGTGTGTACTTAAATATATGTACATTACGAAATATTTTGTTTAAATCGATTTTTCGAAAATATTAACTGTATATAACCCCTTAACAAAAGGATCATCCTGATGAAGTAAAGTAGTACTCGCCCCCACTTCTCTATTTTTAACATAGGATTTGAGAACATTTGTATTGAACATTGTATTGAAGAACTATTCTCAGGATCCACAAAGATGTTTTTTATGCCAATAGACTGCCTATGAGGAAACTTGAAAAAGGAGTCCCTGACGAGTCCGTAGATAAATGACGATTTTATCTCGAGCCCGTATCGGACGGCAAATTTTGCGAAACTTTTGGCGCGGGGAAAACTCGGAAAAAAAAGTCCAGCGTAGCACTGTGCTTTATTCGATGAGACGAGACTCGCGACACGTTCGTTGCCCCCATCGTTTCGATTTGTCCTAGGCCGGGGTATGGGGATCGGTGCGCGAGACCGAGGGAAAAGGAGCAAATGTTTTTCCAAGGCAAATCCTATCGGAGTAGCTTGGCGACGCAGCGCTGTTACAAGTTTCAAGAAAAGCTGCTCCGGCTCTCTCCTGATTTTGCATGCAGATTTTTTTTCCCTCGAGTAAAACAGCTATGTGTATAGAAATGTATTCCTTTGTGTGGGTGTGTGTGTGTGTGTAGTTGTATTTTTCCCGGTTGGAGCGTACCACGAATACCCGTGAGTAAACTTCCCATTGAGTCAACGAATGTATTGTGACAAGACGTGCAATGTTTCCTCGCTGCCCGACTATTCTCTGATGTGTACCACTATTTGTATTCTGTACTACTGGGGATATCCATGTTAAATGAGCCATTCACGAATTCAATAGTCATTTGGGACGTGAGTAAATGATTTACGACGGAAGAAGGTGGGCTTACGCTTGAAACGGATATTTGAGCAAATACACCATTATCGGAAGTTTACTGTCGAGAGGCATGAAAAATGCACGAATTTTGGCAATTTTTTTGAATGTAAAATAAATTCTTTTAGAAATGGGGTTCAACGTATTTTAGGCTTCTGTCAATAAAGAGTGATTGCAATTTTATTTATTAAAAAATCTACAGATATCGCACAAAGTGCAACTATTTCATGGCATTGAAAATGTAGTTAGAATTTTCGGCTAATAAAAATACCGGTACATGTAAATAATATGAGTTGGATTTTATTGTTTTTCGAAAAATGTTGATACATTGAGGTAATATAATTTTTTAATTACTATCAAGATTAGAATTGGGTGGGAAGAGGGCATTTTTAACCGATCACAGGCATTCAGCATGTCGCAGCTTCCCCCACTCCGCGACAACACAGTGGCAGTGGAGTGGGGGGAGCGTTAGTTTCGTGTTAAACATATGCAGTTTTGAAATCATTTTCAATGCTAAAAAATCCAAAATGGCAGCTCTGGCTCCCGTCAAATAAAGTCATGCACGGCGAAAATGATTAAACTAGACTGAATTTGGGGGGCCTTATCATTTTTTGTTTTCTGATAAACCCCTAGATAATAAAATGGCAACCGTTTGAAAAAAAAATCCAATTCCTTGCATCAACTTGAAAAACCCAATTCCTTTGCATCAACGAACGAAAAAAGAATATCTTAATCAATTTTTCCCCGCAAAATGAATATGCTTTTAGTAAAGGCTTCATGTGAATCGGTTCATCCGTCGAAGCCGTATGGCGCCCCGCGCGCTGAAAAATGCTGTTTCCATAAAAACGCATTTAAAATGAAATGTTATGAAAAATGGTATTCAATGTTTGCTTTTGACAATTCAAACAAACAACCCCACGTGTTTTAAACACTTTAAGGATGCAGATTATGTTCTTAAAAAAATCGAATTTTTCGTTGCCATGAACGGTAACCTGTCCTTTATAAGGACAAATAGTAATATGGGGCAGTTCATCATTTCACGTGTAAGTTTAATTGCCGAATCCTGACAATTTTTTTATTAGTATGAATTTTTTTCATATTATTAACGGAAGGAAAATACCGAACGCCTATTTTGCGTTTTTCCATTCATTAAATTGTTGAAACTGAACAGCTAATTGAAGCTTTGAATTCTTTTTAGAATATTATGGCTTAAAAGAGGAATAAATAAATAATCAATTTTTTTTATTACTTTTTTTACGATACGGATTTCGCGAATTTTTTTCGGAGAAAATTGGATTTCCATCGTTGAAATCCAATTTTTTTCAATTCTATGTAAATTTCCGAAAATGTTGATATCGAGCCCAGAGTAACCAATTTTTTTCACGAGATATAGTTACTTGAATTTAGAAATACATAATTAAACAAACCATGTGCAAGGATCAATATTTAATATTAATGGACTTCAGTCACACTCTGATTGTTTTCTACGACCAAATGAACTAACAGCCATTGGTATTCACTGACACCTGGTTACAAAATTGAGGCTTTAACCTTGGCTCGCCAAAGTCGCGTGATCTATCTGCACGAACGTCAAAGAAGTACGGCAACGACTCCCAGACGGTGTTTTCCAAAGTGCGCGCAATTTAGAGGAAGAACCAACTAGAACAAAGAAAAAGAAAAGAGAAGGTAAGAGGATCCTTTTGAACAGGACTGGGAAGAAGGAAAATGAGATAAATTGCGGGATAAATAAACGCGGAGAACTCCGGTGTACCGAAGAACAGATGGGCAAACGAGTGGAACCGGTGACTAGGCCAAGGGGAGAGAAAAAAGAGAAGAGAAACAAAACAAGGGGAAAAAAACATTCACGCGCCGCAGAATTCTCTCCATTTTGACGTCCACGCGAGACTTGAAAAGAGTGACAAATATACATATAAGCTTTGAGAGAACTAGAAAGAAAACAAAGGAGAGCGAGAGCGAGAGCGAGAGCGAGAGCGAGAGAGAGAGAGAGAGAGAGAGAGAGAGAGAGAGAGAGAGAGAGAGAGAGAGAGAGAGAGAGAGAGAGTTAAGCTCCATAAAATTCTGCGATAAAATCATCCCCGATTCGTACGGTGTTTCGTTCACGGACTTTATTGTTTGGAACTGTGTGTGTCGCCCTCAGGCTTCCGCGAAACCTCAGCGAGTGTTCCGTTAGGGAAATCCTGTCACAAAACAACAACAACGAGCACGGCAAAAAAAAAACAACAAATTTCGCCGCGATTTCTCCGCCAGATGGTTTTTCGTCTCCGGTGCGACTGTTCGAGTCCTCTCGGAACCTGGGACAGACTCTCGTCCTCTCGCAATCTCTAATCTCCGCCTCTCCTTTTCGCACTGTCACAATAGGTGGCCGGTGCAAAAACAGGAACAAGACAAAAGCCAGAGGCAATTTCGTACGACACGATTTGTCGAGCATCTGCACGGGTCAACGCCCGAAAGCTTTTCGGTTCGCAGGCCGACACTCGTACGTTGCGCAATTTTCGCACAGGCCACTGATCGCGCACCAAGTTTACACGATTTTCGGAATTTTCTCGTCTTAAGGGGGGAGATACCTTTAGGCGAGGAAAAAATTGCTGATTTTCATCACTTTTTTTAAAGGTTAGATCTCTTCATAATTTTTGAGACTATGGGTATGTTTCATTAATACTTTTGGCTGTTACTTTTGTTTATTAATCTTCAAAAATGTCGGACGTATAGCACGGTCGTCTAAACGGGTTGTGGCGGATGTTGTCAGACGGTGTGACACGTAGCGTCGGCGAGGTTAATCTGAAAAAAACCAACGAAGGTTTTTGTTCTTTTAGTAACACTCATACTCAGAATATGAACCAAGAAAAAGTGAGAAATTCTGAAAATCGATGAAATGGTACGCTTTGAAACAATAAAATTGAATTTTCCGAAAACAATGGCTACATTTTGCAAAACTTTTTTAATTTTCAAAAAAATCTAGGTTCATGTTTTAGACAATACGGTTAGAAAGATTTATAACAAATTTCATTAGAATTGGTCGATAAGTTTTTTAGCTATACGTTACGTCAGTTCTGAAAATGCAGTTTAGAAGACCGTGCCATATCTCTGCCATTTTTAAAGATTAAGGGGTCTTCTCACTCTACACGCTGAAAAAGGCTATTTTCATGTATTTTTTCCATAGGTTTATATTATACATATGGATATAAAAGTTGTTACACTTAATAAATACACTTTCGAAAGACATAAAAAAAATCATTTATTCAAGTCAGTATTTATAGACGAAAATGTTAGTTAAAACAATATCGAAAAAAAAATTGTAGGTCTGCGCTGTTGACGAAATCTCGGAGATGGATCATCCGAAACAAAAAAATCAAACGGTTTTAGAATCAGTATGTTAATGGCTATAGCGCATATCATACGATTTTTGATATGTGCAAAAATAACAAAATGGCAGACATTTTCGGAAAAACAAAAAAAAAGGTGTTTTTTTCGCCGTTTTTGGCAAAACAAATAGGAAATATCGAAATTTTTTAAAATCCTTGATATGCGCTATAGCTATAGTTGTAAAGAATATGTGGTTAAAATTTCATAAGGATCGGTTCAGTAGTTTCGAAGATTTTATCAACAAGCCGTCGAAAAATGTTCTTTCGAGAAAAACGCGTTTAAAGTTTGTTTGGGTTTCATAAATACATGAAAAAAATTGTTGAATGTATTTCGAAAGTATATTTTCTTAAATGTAAAAACTTTTATATCAATATCTATAACATGAACCTATCAAAAAAAATATAAAAATAGCCTTTTTTAGCGTCTAAAGTGAGAAGACCCCGAAACAAAAAATACCATGTTACAGCCAAAAATAGTAATAAGACATACCCTAAGTCTAAAGAATTATGAAAAAATCTTCCCTTGGAAAAAATAAAAATCAGCAAATTTTTTACTCTTCTAAAGGTATCTCCACCCTTCATGAATTTGATAAATTTATCATCAATTATTCACCTAGTTTCAAAGTCATTCCAAGGCCTTGAATTATTTTCGATTTTTTTCTATCTCGTCTGTCATCATTTCGAAATCGATGTTATTTTGCCTCGTCGAACGCCCATCTCGTGTACGCTAAAGAATCGTCCCCCGTTGTTGGTAACTCAATTGCCGACGACGTGCAGCGCGAGAGCCGCGAAAAAAATTTGTCCCCTTTGGGACAACGATTTCGGATCTTCGTACAGTACGCGGATGCCCGTTTCATCGATTAGCCGGACTAAAAAAGTGACAGCATGAATTAGAGAGACGGGGACTTCCGGTCCAGTGCAGATCCGTATCTGGGCAGTGAAGAGTACGCGGAGGTTTCGATAATTTGTCGTTCGATGCTGCGTTGCCAAAATCCGGGTCTTCTGGGACGAGTGGAAAAATGCCAATCGCGATAATTTAACGAGAACGAAAGAGTGCGATACACGCGCTGCAGAGAAATCTGGATTAATGCTCAAAACAAAAGGTCGATAACGCTATTTTCAACTGATTTTATTTTCATGATAACTATAAAAACTTAATTTCCATTTTTCGACCATTTTTATCCGTTCAATCGCGAAATTCACTTCCGCTCTGGGATGTGAGTAGTAACATTGCAGATAAGAATAATTTTTTTACGGAAAATGAAGATGGATTTTGAAATTAATTAATAGGATTAAAGCTCCAATTTAATCCGCCTTGAGGCTACGCTTTTTTTTGTAACGGAAAAAAGTTTTTTTCGGCAGATAAAACGTAACTCAGACGTTAAGATTTTAATACATACATTTTTATTTACATATTAAGTTTCGTATGGATACTTCACAAATATTTAATTCCATATGCAATATATATATATATATATATATATATATATATATATATATATATATATATATATATTTAATTGAAAGAAGTGAATATATAATTCAATATTATATATTCAATCATATATTAAAATATATTTGTATTTACATATTGAGGGCTTGCGTGGGTTTTAAAATTTCCAAAAAACATTTTTGTTTAAGTTTATTATCTAATAGTGCAATATGTCTAGAATATTCTCCCAAAGTTTTAAATTAATCGGAGTAAAAGTCTAAGAGAGAGAGCCTTTGAGAATTCCTCCCGTTGGGAAAGACCGGCCAGGAGCGATGCAGGTAATCGCATTTTTCTCAAAACACTATTTTTGAAGTCGGTGGACACGATTTCTCAAAAACGAATGCACCGCATGAGTTATCCTGACCTCCACGAAGCCCCTAAAAAAAGTGTCCTCGTGGTGTTCAGGATAACTCATGCAGATCCCACCGACTGAATGTGCCAAATTTTTAACGAAATTTTTTGAAAAATTTTGTTGAAATGTTGCTATTTTATGTGCTTAACATGTTGAATAAAATAATTTATAAATTATAAATTTTTTTAATAGAAAAAATATGCTTTTTTTGGGCTTCGCAACCCACGATACTCCTTAAAGTAATGTATTCATCGTTATTTGAAACGTTACATTAAAAGTACAAATATTTCACCTAAATACTAAATCAGTCGTTGCGCACTCTGATACTTACAGTGTCGCTGGAAACTCAAAAAAAAAATCGCCACACACATTTTCGGTCTTATTTGTGGCTCAGCACTTTGGTACAGTCGATGAGCTCAGCAAGAAGATAAAGCTTGCTTGCGACCGTAGCCGAATAATTAAATTATACATTATCCGTTGTATCGCAAAACGATTTTTTTCGTACAGTATCGTATGGGAGTCGGTATAATCACCCATAATTGGAGGCGCCTCCGCCTATAAGAAAATGAGCCTGAGCGTTCTATACTCACAACATTATCACAATTTCGTTTCTTTATGTACGGCCTCGTAGCTTGAAAGGAGGACGAAAAGCTGTATCTATATATACATCTCTCTCTCTCTCTCTCTCTCTCTCTCTCTCTCTCTCTCTCTCTCTCTCTCTCTCTCTCTCTCTCTCTCTCTCTCTCTCTCTCTCTCTCTCTCTCTCTCTCTCTCTCTCTCTCTCTCTCTCTCTCTCTCTCTCTCTCTCTCTCTCTCTCTCTCTCTCTCTCTCTCTCTATATATATATATATATATATATATATATATATATATATATATATATATATATATATATAAATCCCTCGTTTAATAGAATAAAGTCTGTCAGTTAAAAAGTATTTTTATGTGCCAGATGGGCCGATAAAGTGTAAAGAGATATAAAACGTTCTTGAGAATGGGGGTGGCTTATTTTTACGAAGATAGGGGTGTCTCGAGTTTCGGAGCTCACTCAAGCTCAGCCCGAAGATTCCTCCGTCAATGTTTCCATACAAAGTGCAAAATGTTTGATGAAAATAATTGGAATACTCATATATAGGGTGTCTCAAAATGACCTGACATTTTTATTTATTAATAAAACGTATTACTTATTTCAAAGGAACGAATATTTATATTTCAATGTAAGATACAAACATTGAGGCTATGTGTGTAACACAATATCCGAGGAATGGCTGCCTCGTCCGTGTTTGCAAACAGTCACTCTTTTGCCGAAAGTTTCACTAACATTTTGACATAATTGCGGACTAATTGCATTAGTGGTACGTCCAATTGCTTCCTTCAGTTCTGGAATGGGCTGTGGAGCATTGGCGTACACTTTTCCTTTCAGAAAACCCCAAAGAAAGAAGCACAATGGCGTCTATCGCACGATCTTGGTGGCCAATTCCCATCGCCGCGGCGCGAGATAACACGACCATGAAAGTTGGTCTACAATAACTGCATTGTTTTACCCGCAGTGTGGCAGGTTGCACCATCGTCTTGAAAGAATATGCATGCCAAGTCCGTGCCGTTTATGCCATTTATCGGATATTGTGTTCCACACATTACCAACATGTTTGTACATTATATTAAAATAAAAATATTCGTACTTTTCAAATAAATAATGCGTTTTATTTAAAAATTTAAGGGGGAATCCCTCTATGGAAACTTTAAAAAAACGTTTTTTTTTTTGCATATTTTTAGAGTGTGAACTTTCATGAATATTTTAAGACCAACCGACCCCTGGAATTCTAAAAACTGACGAAGTTACACCTATTTTAGCGGAACAGCGTGCGTCGATTTTACCGCGTTCCATCGAGTTTGAACGCGATTATCTCGAAACTACATATATTGACACGGCGGGATTGATATCTTGAGTAACTTTCACACTATTGACTTGAATTTGCAGTTAGCGTGCAAACAGTAGTAATTTTCGGTTCACGATCGCATTTTTTAATTGGATGAACCATTTGTTAATAACAATGACTTCAGCATGTTGTTTTTCCAGAGAAAAATGGTTTTCTTTGCAAAAGCTGTCATTTATCATATTTTTCGAAATTTCGAAAAGTGGATCGTGTACCTATAACCAGTTGGATATATTTGAAGAAAAAAATGGGTGGAGCCGGGTTGAAATTCCGAACTTTGAATGCTCCGACAGTTTGAAATTCCGAATTTCAATGTTCCGAAATTCAAGATGGGGCTGGGTTACAATTGTGAACGTTGAATGATCAGAACTCTCAAAGCTCCAAAAGAATTCTAGCCCGAAAGATGAAAATTCCGAAAGAATTTTACACGAAAGACCAAAACTCCGAAAATCTGAACACCGTCAAAATAATTCGGCTATGGAAGTTTTGAAAGTTTCAAAATTTTGTACAGGGTGTCCCAGAAGTAACGTACGCCCTTCTAGCATCTGGTAGGAAAAAAAATTCTGGTACGAAAAGTGTCCTCAGTCATTTGTTTATCAGACGCATAGATAATTAAGTATGAATTAAAATAAATAGCCAATCAGGTGCGCGCTACAGCGGAAAGGCAGCGAAGAGGGGAGGCATAGGTGAATGCGTTATAATTGCGTGCGCTTGAAAATGTGTGCGGAGGGTAAATTCCGAAAGTATGTGTGCAAGTGCACACACGCGTGTGCGCACGTACACTCACACTAGGAGACACACACTTGCACGCACACGCACACGCACACGCACACACACACACGCACACACACACACACACACACACACACACACACACACACACACCCGCGCGCGCGCGCGCACACACACACACACGCACGCACGCGCGCATTTCCCTATCCTTCCCCTCTACGCTGCCTTTCCGCTGTAGCGCGCACCTGATTGGCTATTTCTTTTAATTAATAATTAATTATCTATGCGCTGATCAAAAAATGACTGAGGACTTTTCGTTTCAGAACTTTTTTTCCTACCAGATGCTAGAAGGGCGTACGTTACTTCTGGGACACCCTGTATAAATCGACGAATTATTTCACAAATTCTTTTTCTTAAGGCAGTAGTCTGGTCTAGAGTGAGATTTTTGACGTCATTTTTTAGTTGGAATAACTTTTAAACCGTTGAAGTTGTCTTGATGAAATTTTACATATATACTTATTGTTCCTTTGAGAATGTATCTACATTTAAAAAAAAATTATTTTAAATATTTTCATATAGTTTTTTATTTTTTTACAACATGGTCCGCCGAAAACCGCCTCAATCGGCGCCCACTCTGGGTGATGTTGTATGCAACTGAAAAAAATATATATATATTCTCAATCTGTATGAGTATTCTGAGCACTGATAGCAGAATTAGTACTTTAAAAAAATTTGTTACAAAATGGCGGCCTGCTAAAGTTTGATTAACGATATTTCATACATTTTCGGATATTCGACGAGTTATAAAATGTGGGCAAAATTACTGTTCGACTCAATTTTGCTACCAGTCCTCAGAAAGGGGCTACCGAAGGTATGTGCAAAATTTGAGCTAGATCGGTTAATTAGTTATCGAGATATCATGGGCGCCGATTTGAAAAATGTAGTTCTGAGATAAACGCGTTCAAAGTTTTCTCGGAACGAGCGCGCAGCTGCTTCCCGACCCCGCTACCTGAGCGCGCGGCTTGCTTATAATTTCTATTAGTCTGCTAATTTTTGAAATATCAATAAACGGTTTTCACGAGCGTATTAAGAAAGGTCTAAGGAAAAATAAAATGAAGAAAAAATTCGATTTTGTCAAATTTCTAGACTAGAATACTGCCTTAAGAAGTGATACTACGTGAATTTTGAAATTTGTCTAGATAATGATATACATTCTATATCATTTACAGTCAACTGTGTAGACATTCACTGGCATGATCTTGACAGGGGGCCCGGTTGAAATTCCAAACTTCGAATGCTCCGACGATTTGAAATCCATGAATTAAATGTTCCGAAATTACACGTTTCGTCAAGATCATGCCAGCGAAAGTCTACACAGTTGACTGTCAATGATGTAGAACGTATAAGATTGTGTAGACAAATCTCAAAATTGACGTAAAATCACTTCTTAAGGCGTTACCCCGTTTTTTTTAAAGAAAACTACAAAACTTTTTTAATCGATCAATATACCATCTTAAAGAACACATCTTGAAGAACTTTCAGTAATTTTTTTATTGAAAAATATTACATTGTTTAGTGGAAAATGGCCGTCAATGAAATAATGTTTTTATATACACGGTTTGCGGTGACCAACATTGCGGCGAAGTGGATCATCTGCAAAAAAAATGCGGATGGATTTAGTCAAATATAAGTATAAACTAGTCTTTAATCGAAGGATTTTAAAAAATATTCATTTTTCACAAAATGGCGGACAGTCAAAGTTAATGGTTCGATTTTAACGAAAAAAACGGCCGTTTTTTGGCTATAACACGGCCATTTTTTTCGAAAAAAAAAATCGAACTATTAAAGACTACATTTTTATGTATTAAATAAACCTGCAAAATTTCAAGAAGATCGGTTCATTAGTGTTCGAGTAATCTTGGTCACCGACTTCAGAAATGCCATTTTGAGAAAAACGCGTTTAAAGTTTCAATTTCAGTTTACACGAAGAAAATATTTTTTTTTTTGTAAACTTACATAGAGTCCTCTATTCCGGGCATCAAAAAGAAAACTGCACTTCAAATTGCACTTCAAAAAAATGCAATAAAAAAGAATCGATTTTTTCAAAACCGCAAGTGGGGGTAATCCCTTAATAAAAAAAAATCTTGAAATAATTCATCGATTTATTGAAAATTTCGAAACTTTTAAAACTTCTACAGCCGAATTATTTTTACGGTGTTCAGATTTTCGGGGTTTTGGTCTTTCGGATAAAATTCTTTCGGAGTTTTGAGCGTTCTGATCATTCAAAGTTCGGAATTTCAACTCGGCCCCAAATTCTTTGTTTTCGTTTTAAATTACATTTGAGCCTGGCAGAGATCCTGCCGTTTTGGGCCTCGCCACTAGAGGACTGCAACGCCAACTGCAGTACCACGAACACTTTGAAAGATTTTCTTCCGAAAAAATTACATTATAACCACAAACATGTGCACAACATGCTGGGAAAAAATTAATTTATTCCAACCAATGTGTTACTAGAAAAAAATGCATCATTCTGACTCTCAAATTGGGCTTCCAGAGAGGGATACCACGTTAAATATCAGGTCATTTTGAGACACCCTTTACAAGGAGAAAAACTCGTCGTGAGATCGCGTACACGTGTAGGGCAGACTTTTAATGACGGAAAATAAAATCGGCGCTCAACTCCTTGTCACTTAAGTCGCAAGGATCAAAAACCTTTTAAATCTTTTCCCGAGTAATGAAATGCGCCTACCTATGTAAAATATGCCCTTGTTCTTTTCATCAGCACCGTTCTTATTTTCACGGTACACAACGGTGCACCGTTATCTGCAATTCAACGCAAATAGCAGCATTGAATTATTTTTTGCCATTTACTTTGTTCCAATTAAAATGCACGTCGCTGTGAAACTCTCGTGGCGGAAAACGCTTAATATTCGCATAATTCTTCCGAGTCCGGAGTGACGGAAATGTAAAGAGAGAGAAAGAGTGAGAGGGGAAAGAAGGAGGTATATTATATTTCAAACCTAATACCATATCTCATGAGGCTAAGAGTATAAATCTAGCCACGAAATTGAATGCATTTTCTCAACGCAGTTTATTTTTCCCGTTGGAACATCACATCGCACAGGTGTGTATAAGGAAATAAATGAGAGACATTATACAAGGAACGTTCGCGTTGCGGCGATTTTTTTCCGGATATGGCAAAACCATATCCGGGCAAGAAAAATGTATGTTTAAAGCGATGTAAATCAGGAACGAGATGGAAATGCGATATTTATTCCCCCCACGCTGGAACCATAATCCGACAGGAGGCATAATTATTTCGATGGGACCCGCGGCATCGGGGGAGTATCGAGTCGATTGCCGATATGCAGATCAAGCTAAATATACGACGTACGACCTTGAAAAAATCGACGATGTTTTAACATGCCTAGTTGTAACAGTTAAAAACAGCTCATTTTTGGAATTCAAAAAAAGATAATTGTGATTATAAATTTGTACAAAAATTAGGTATCGGAAGAGTATCATGTGAAGAACACCGTCATTTTTTTGTGTAAAAATATTTAATTATTAAGATCAGAATATTTAATTTAACGAGTTTTTTAAATACCTAGTTGTAACAGGTAAAAACAGCTGATTTTTGGGATTTATTAGGACGAAAATTGTGATGATATATTTCTACAAAAATTAGGTATCGGTGAAGTATCATTTGACGAATACCGATATCTTCTTGCGTAAAAATACTTAAGGGGTCTCATCACTTTAGACGCTTAAAAAATACTATTTTCATGAATTTTTTGTATAGGTTTATGATATAGATATTGACATCAAAGTTGTTACACGTAATAAATAAACTTTCGAAATACATTTAAAAAAAATTATTTATTTATTTAAGTCACTATTTATAGACGAAAATGGTAGTTGGTAAAATGTCCTAAAAAAATTGTTGCTCTGCGCTGTTGATGAAATCTCGGAGATGGATCATCCGAAACAAAAAATCAAACGGTTTTAGATTCAGCATGTTAATGGCTATTGCGCATATCATACGATTTTTGATATATGCAAAAATAACAAAATGGGGGACATTTTTCGAAAAAGAAAACGAAAAAAACGTGCTTTTTCACTGTTTTTGGCAAAAAAAAATAGTAAATATGAAATTTAAAAAAAATTCTTGATATGCGCTATAGCTACAGTTGTAAAGAATATGTGTTTAAAATTTCATAAGGATCGGTTCAGCAGTTTAGAAGATTTTATCAACAAACCGTCGAAAAACGTTGTTTCGAGAAAAACGCGCTTAAAGTTTGTTTGGGTTACATAAATATTTTTTTTTTAAATTTGATGTAATTCGAAAGTGTATTTATTTAGTATAACAACTTTCATATCAATATCTATAATATAAACCTATCAAAAAAATTCATGAAAATAGCTTTTTTTTAGCAGTTGAAGTGAGAAAACCCCCTTATTTATAATCGATTTACAGCGCATGTCCGGGAAGCAACTCTCGGAAACGTCTTTTGCGGTGAGCAATGCCCATATGAACCAGGTTATCTAATATCAAAAAATCAAACAGATTTCATTAGTATATTAGTTTATCCCACGATTAATCGAAGAAATCTGCGAAACATCAAATTGAAAAAAAACATAGCGCGTGTTCAAAGTGAGTCTTGGTTATTGCGAAAAAAAAATTGAAATTTTTCCTGCATCAAATCGAAAGTATACACGGGAAAAAATCCTTCGATCACATACTATATTTTTACATCTGGACAAAGCCGTAAAAAATTGAAGAGATCGATGCAGTAGTTTTTGAAATATTTTACTTACCGACTTTGAAATCGTACTTTCGCTTAACAGCCTATAAATCTGTCAATTTTGATCCGGTCACCTTGGAATTTTCAGGAAACATTTATAAGATGATATACTGTCCAAATATCCTGGTTTTGAAAAAAATGGGTTTTCGACTTTAACAACCAAGCATAACCCCTTAAATATCGTCGGAGCCCTTGTTTCACCCAAGAAAGTGACTTTTATCTAAAATCGATTATTTGAACAATATTTGGTCCTCTGGAAAATACTACCCCGAAAGATCAAAAACTCCCAAAGAGTTTTACACGAAAGACCAAAACTCCGAAAATCTGAACATCATCAAAATAATTCGGCTATGGAAGTTTAAAAAGTTTCAAAATTTTCAATAAATCGACGAATTATTTCAAGAATTTTTTTTATTGAGTAATGTTTTTACTTCAATTATGAAATTTGTCTAGACAATGTTATACATTCTACATTATTTACAGTCAACTCTGTAGACTTTCACTAGCATAATCTTGACATGGAGGCCGGGTTGAAATTTCGAACTTTGAATGGTCCGGCGGTTTGAAATTCCTAAATTAAATGTTCCGAAATGACAAGTTTCGTAAAGATCAAGCCAGCGAAAGTCTACACAGTTGACTGTAAATGATGTAGAACGTATAACATCGTCTAAACAAATTTCAAAAGAGACGTAAAATCACTTCTCAATAAAAAAAAATCTTAAAACAATTCCTCGATTTATTGAAAATTTGGAAACTTTTAAAGCTTCCATAGCCGAATTATTTTGACGGTGTTCAGATTTTCGGAGTTTTGGTCTTTCGTGTAAAATTCTTTCGGAGTTTTGATCTTTCGGGGTAGTATTCTTTCGGAGTTTTGAGCGTTCTGATCCTTCAACGTTCGGAATTTCAACCCGGCGCCATCTTGAATTTCGGAACATTAAGGGGCTATACCAGTGTGAACGCTGAAAATTTTGGTCATTTCCGGGAATTTTTTGGAAGAAAAGTACTCAATTAAATGTTTCGGAAAATTAAGAAGATATTTGGCTATATTTGACCTATATTACATAATTTTTTTCATAGAAAAATATTGAGATCCAAGCGATTTATGGACAGCCTTTGGAGGCGCCAAAAAAAAGTTCCTCCACTGCCGACATGATTCCGCCCGATTGAGCAGCTGAAACCGAAAAAGGAAAAATGTCGTTAAACTGGAAGGTATTTCCTGTACAATGACGTAGGATTTTCGAAAAATATCAAAATCTAACAAAATGGCGTAATTATGAAAAAAGTCTGTTTTCTTGCCTATAAAATGGTCGTTTTTTTTCAATGCCAAATCGTCAATTTTCATCCAATCAAAAATATCCTACGTCATTGTAGAGTAAATATATTCAAGAGTACTCGGTTCGAATTGCAAGTCAATCGGATAATTGCTCTTTGACTTACAATGTCAGCAAATTTGAAAAATCTCATTTCGAAAAAAACGCGTTTAAAGATTTAACTATCGATTTTTTCGAGATAAAATGATATTGATATGAATGATATAAATGATGATGATATTCTTGGAAGTATAAACTTTCGAATAAGGCAAAAAAAATCATTTTTTTAAAGGTGTCACACTGGTATAGTCCCTCAAAATTCGAAATTTTAAACCATCGGAGCATTCAAAGTTCGGAATTTCGAACTGGCCTGCTCCGAGGGACCACAGGGAAACAACAATCCGCAAAGAAGATCCTCAACCACACGTACTCCATTGTTTCTTCCCTTCTTCCTTTTTTCCCGACGAAACAGACGCCAGAAAATCTTTGTAGCGTTATTTCGACAATTTCTCCCCCAGGCTACTTCAAACCACATTTTCCTCGTGCTCCTTTAGATCCTTGCTGTTTTTCTTCCTCGCGACAAAGAGGCTGTTCGGTTCGGCGTGAAATGATTTGTGGCTACGTGAGAGGACGCCACCACTTCGCTGAGCGTCACAAATATTCGTTTTGATGGGAGAGTCGGAAGACAAGGTGCACAGTAAATTGCCGATATGCAGATGAAGCGAAATATACGATCTACGATTTGTCCTATGACGTATTTATTTCGGCGGTATCTTGATAACACGGTATCGAGGGCTGGACAAGAGAGCTCTGAAATTTTGATAATTCGGCTCGTAACTATTTCTATCGGTGTTCCTGAGTGCTTCGGAACTCGGGGAGCTGAAACCACAGAACAACGATATGCTTAGCCGTTCACCGAAACTTTTGCCCACTTTATGTGACCGCGTGAACGCGAGGGCGGTATAGGGACCTCTTTGGATCTCGTCGATACAGGGCGAACTCGCCTACCTCGTACCACCTTAAAGACTTTGTTGACATTTGCAACATCTTTCACTATAACCGTAGACTATTTAATTATTCACTAACAATAAAATAGTCTCCGTTTATAATGAATAATGCTTATAAATAAACATATTAACTCACACATTTATTTTTCTTGTGTAGCATCAATTAAGAATAAACAAATTGTCGGAAATTGGCCACATTTCACAAAAATATTTAGAAAGTAAAATTCAGGAATATTGTTGTTTAATTGTACCAGGCTTATTCTAAATTGTACTTGCAATAAAAAAAAAGTTGGCAGAGTATTCACGATGGTGCGGAATTTTCGCGTAGGTAATTTATGACCTGCTTGAAGACTCCAGCCCGAAGTTCGTGAACCATAAACAAAATTGAGTCTACTTGAATAAACTGCACAATTTTTCTTACGATGACGGAGCACCCCTACTGGTTTACCGTTTACAGAGCATTCCATGATTAAAAATGCTGAACTAGTTCATTTTTATCTTGATTTGTATGTTAATTATCTAATATTCTTGTAAAATATTAATGCACTTGCAAGGTACATCACTTGAGTGTCCACCTTCGATTTTGTTGAAACTTATATATGCGATAAAGCATTGAAAACTATTAGACACGTTTTTTTTACTGGCCGAACAACGGTTTTAGGGTCGCAAGCCACCCCTTAAAAAAATGTGCCACCCCTTAAATCAATATTTTTCGATACTTCTATAGTAGATTTTTTTATCGTTTTGCATTAGAAGAATTTTGGTTTTTGTTTCATTCAGATCGGTGGCCTGCTCGTAGGTGAAACTACGAAATCACCCCACGTCACGCCTTTCTTCGAGGGGTCGTTTCGCCCCTTAAAACCGTTTTTCCGCCGATAGAAAAAAGTACGTTTCTAATAGTTTTTAATACTCTATTACATTTATGAGTTTCAACAAAATCGAAGGCGTGTCAGACAATGTATGGTCTAACAAGGAAAGGTCGCGCGGTCGAATTCTCCGATTTCGATGAAATTTTGCATGTTTGTAGAATGGGTAAAAATAAGCGACACGAATTTTTTTATATCTGCGAAACCCGATTTTTAAGGGGTGAAACGCATTCTCGAAAATAGGGGTGTTTTTAGTTTTTCGTCGATGACGTTATCGTTCTCATCTTCAATGTACACGGAAAAATGAATGTTGTTGCAATTTGATTTTTTTTTTTCATATCTCGTACCGTTAAAACGTTATCGACAAAAAACGAAAAACACCCCTATTTTCGAGGGTCCGTTTCACCCCTTAAAAATCGCGTTCCGCAAATATAAAAAAATACGTGTCGGCCATTTTTACCCATTCTACAAACATGCCAAATTTCATCGAAATCGGAGAGTTCGACCCCGCGACCTTTCCTTGTAAGTCAAACAACCGTAAAGTTATCCTTGAATCATACCGGCGTGATTAAGGGCTTACATACACCTGGGTAGGTAAAAAAGATCGATTTTTCAAAAAGGTGCTCATTCGAAAGTACTATCTTTTGAGTGTCTACCCTGAAAAAAATTCATAAGGAAACTCGCAGTGATGCCGAAGTTAAAGCGTTTTGTAACTGACCGGGTGAGCAACGACTAACGGTTGGGGCGCAGGTAGACACGACCTTTGTCATCCGTTTGATTATGGGCCAGATGTTCTCGCTCTTGTTGAATTCCGGGTGTTTGTGACCTTTTATATAGCAAAGTCATGTTTAGAAAAGGGGTTGGGGTCCTATGGCCCAGGAATCGACGATTTCATGTAAGTTCAAAATAAACCAGTTATTTCAGTGTAAAGTGTAAGTTTTCAAAATCGGTACCAGAAATATCTTCGCAACTACTGGACCGATCGGGATCAAGTTTTGCACAGTTATGCTTCACACAATAATCCACTACTTATCCAGCCGTTTTTTCGATTCCTGGCATAGTTTTTTTTTTCACCATAAGTACAGAACAACTTTGAGTTTTGTTCAGGTGAGTGCCAAGACCCGAAAAAATTATAATAAATTTTTTAATTTCGCCATGATAAGTACTAGTTTTATCTATCTACTTTAAGAAACAATTTTTTTTAATATAAAATATGGCAGAGACACGTCTGGTACCGCAAACGCTGTCAACAAAAACACGTCCCAGGAAAACGACTGTAACTTCTTTACCGTTTGAAATTTTTTAACCAAATTTTCACAAAATGTATATAAAATGTCATACTTTAAAATGTACATCATGGTTGTTCAATAAAATTCAGTTTTATACACAAAAAAAATCTTAAACATAACCTTACTTTTAGCCTTCTCAGGTGTATATTTAAGGACAACCTTTAAGGACAACCCTGCTGATACGAATTGAGCTCCAAATAAAAACGCAGCTTTCGTGCTTATCAAATTCACGCCATCCTTCAAAGTAAATAACTACTTTTCTCACCGTACCACTCGAGGATCCAATTATGTAACCCTGAACCCATCAGGACCGTGCCAACGTGACGAAAATATTATCCAAAAATTCTAATATATTTATATTTCCCAAATTCTACTTCCCAACAACAGCAAGTTTTTCTACATCCCGCTACCCACCCCAGTTTCCCATAAGCTCCATTCGCATCCATCAGCGCTCCAAGCGAAATGCGGGGGCGTAGGTACGATTTAGGCAAGTTTACCCTATACACAATGGAAGTAGCGGAAAAGAGAAGGTGCTCGGAGGAGAACGAGGATCCGCCGCGACGTGCACGAGAGAAAATATATAGTCGCGGTGGCTGGGAAGGGATTCGTTGTAGTACATCGCTAATAGTACATACCGGTAGTAGTAGACCGCAGAATCGTGTGGCAAAATGGCGATATAAAGGGACGAGAAAGGGTCCGTCTCGCCATAGGAGCCTCTCCTGGCGCGGTGCACCAACTTTGTTAATGGCATTTGTTGTGTCCGTGAGCAGCGAGCCCGCGGAAAGTGCTGGAAGTTGGTGAGAATCTTTTGTCCAAGTGACCAACTCGAATAAATGCCCTTAAAGCTGGCCTCTCACGTCCGCCGGTCTCTCTGACAGCCGTTCTTCTTCCCTTTTACCGCGATGCCATCCAGTCCACTTCTTTCCCCAACTTCCGCTTCCGCCCTCCTCATTGACGAGAACAAGGAGGACTGAAAGACACGGAAGGAGCGGGATGGAGGAAAGGTGACGAAGGAAGGGAGGCCACCAAGGGACCTTCCAACCTGCGGGGAGAAAAGCTCGCGGATGCGGTACCTCCGTGCGGTTAACCCCCGGATACCAAGCGATACACGCCTAGCTTCTCCGCCACCTTACAGCCTCACCGCCACGAATTTCCGACTAACTCAATCCCGCCTAATCAACGGAACGACAAAGACGAATATCTTCCATCTGTCGACTCCTAATTTTCAACTCCATCAACCAACCCTGCGGTTAACCGGCAACTCTATACGGATATACAAGTTTTTGATGCATCACGAATTTCTACGCGCTGTTACATTTATAATTGTGCACTCGTGTCTCTTGCTCGCGCGTCTTCATTTGTGCTGTTGGATCCCTTGATTCTCATGGCATTTATTCCGGAATCAAGATTAATGGGAGCAAACGCACTCGAATTAATGATGCACCACGCTTAGGTGTCTCTTTTGCTGAATATTTTATGATGTCAACTAGCTCAGCCTGCGACTTCGCTCCCATGTATTTCGGAAAGTTGGTTCACGCGTATGTAAAGATGATATCGCCTATATTAAGATCATTATGAAAAACCAGTTTCTGGTATATTTTTGAAATCCTGCTTCTTTTGTAGTTCAACGGTTCTCCATAAGCTTGGAGCCTGAAAGACAAGTCGATTATCAATACCTTTTTTTTTGATGGGAGTATTGGCATGACGCGGTGGGGATTTTGGATTCAGTTGATACATAGTCTTTCCACGTTTGAGTTTTTAAAAAATGAATATTGATGAACAATGAAGTTATTATCGTTGAAGAAAGTGCCGCTGGTGCTGCATGGCTCATCGGTGGAGGTGGTTCTGGGCACTAGGATTATCTGAAATGAAAAACAAAAAATGAACTTTTAGTATGATGATACAAGTTTCGTATGACCGGATACTTTTCCGAAAATTCGAATACTACGAAAATGGCAAGCTGTTGAAAGAAAAATTGATTTTTAATCGAGAAAAGGAAAAACTTTAACCATTTGTTATTGACGGGCTAAGCCTAATAGTCATAGTCGAAAACAGCTCATTTTTGGGATTTTGTTAAAGTCGTGATGATTAATTCCTACAAAAAATAGATATTTAAAAAAGTATCGTCTGAAGACCACTGTAGATTTTTTGTTTAAAAAAATTTAATTACAATCGACTTACAGCCGATGTCCGAGAAGCACCTCTCGATAATGTCTTTTGCCGTGGGCAATGCCATTTTGAACCAGGTTATCTAATATAAAAAAATCGAACAGATTTCGTTAGTATATTAGTTTATCCTATGATTTATCGAAGACATTTCCGAAGTTTCAAATTTAAAAAATGACGCGTGTTCAAAGCGAATCTTGATTCTTGCGAAAAAATAGGCATTTTTGGTTCATCAAATGTAAAGTATCCATCGGAAAGAAAAATCCTTCCATCAAATACTATACAGGATGAGGCACATAAAGTGTTACAGAGCAATAGCACTCAAACTATTGATCGTATCCAAAAATGTTTCAGTGTTCAAGAAGGCCGTCATACTGGACTACCCAATTTTTTTATCGGTGGAGGCGCTGAAGCTACGTCAAGGTCAAGTATACTTTTTAAAATGGAATGGTACATTTTTTCTTTGGCCATCTTGTGGAGTACCTCAAGCCGCATAAAAAACATCGAGGGTCAAAGTCGTTCAAGGTCATTGAAGGTCAGTATCGATGATACAAATCTAAATATCTCGGATCACTATCAAATATTTGGTAGTGATCCGAGATATTTAGTTTTGTATTTCGTTTTAATAGGTGACCTTGAATGGCCTTGAACGACTTTGACCCTCCGATGTTTTTTATACGGCTTGAGATGCTCCACAAGATGGTTGAAGGAACAATGTACCATTCCATTTAATAAAGTGGAGTTGACCTTGACGTAGCTTCAGCGCCTCCACCCATAAAAAAATAAGGTGGTCCAGTATGACGGCCTTCTCGAACACTGAAACTTTTGTCTGAAACATTTTTGGATACGATCAATAGTTTGAGTGCTATTGCTCTGTAACACTTTATGTGCCTCACCCTGTATATCAACAACTAGAAGAAGCCCCAGAAATTTCAGAAAGATCTATGGAGTCGTTTTTGAGATATTTTATTCGCCGATATTGAAAACGTACTTTCGAGAAAGAAGCGTTGAAAGCGTCGAACGACGCTCCAAGCGTTCCGACGAGCGTCAACATAACAACCTATAAACCTGTCAATTTTCATCCAATATACTGCCATAATATATTGGTATTTAAATGAAAGTGTTTTTTCGACTTTGACAACTAGGCATAACCTCTTAACAAATGGATGAAAGTATCAAAAGTTCCAGCCGTTTTCACGCTAACTTTGCTCAAGAGACAGATGTGTCCAAAAATCATAGATACAGCACCCTACTCTAAACCCCACGAGCGTAATTTCGACCCGAAAAAAAAACGAATGCACAAGCAGACTACCAACATCAGTGAGCTTCACACCAAAGCACAGATTCATCGCGCAGAAACATCACAAACTCGAGTCAGTGAAACGGATGACCGTTTCAATTGGACCGTTGAACAGCTTTATTCCAGTTCGAAAAATTTCGCTTTAAACGAACTCATCGCTCGCTAATTCGGCGTGTCCACTTCCTGAATTGCACGAATGGAGTTTTTTCAGTGACCATCACGATCAAATTGAGTCAAACGTGTGTCACATTTGTACTGCTCTTTCGGCAAGTGGGCGTGCATAATACGCTAGTTGAAAACAATGAACGTAATCGATAACTTCATACGTTTCATATCATTCAGAGGTGGCGAAAACGTCAACCGATCGACAAGTCTATTTCCTACCTGACGCACTGTCATCCAATTACTTTCGTGGTACTCACTAATGTTCAGATGATATGCCTTATCCACATCATTGACAGTCTTAGATGTAAAGAAAACGACATACCGAATTTCATTGAATTACACTTCATTGTCCAGGTCCTTAGTAAGCTCCTTTGATGATCGTTGGCAATTTTGGCCCACTGTTGGTCAGTGAATCGTCATTATATTTACCAAAAAATCTACAGATATTACACAAAGTGCAACTATCTTATGGTATTGAAAATGTAAACAGATATTTCGGGCAATAAAAAACAAGTACATGTGAATATCTATCAATCCATCTATTCATCCGTCCATCCATCCATCCATCCGTCCATCCAGCCATCCATCCATCCATCCATCCGTCCATACAATTTTTAGCAGCAGATGTACACTACATGTCATTCGGCATTTTTCAAGCAATCACAGGCATTTAGCATGTGGCAGCTCCCCCCACGCTACTACAACACAGTGGCAGTGGAGTGGGGGTGGCGTTAGTTTCGTGTGACATCCAGCTAACTCAGACCCCTCAACCTCAACAAACAGACCCAGCCAACCTCAACAAACATGCATTTTTAAAAGAATTTTCAACGCTAAAAGTAATGTCTCATTCAGTGGAAAAATCGAGGTACATCTCCATAATCCATAAATACCAATCGCATAAAAAACAGCGTCCTGATTACAGTTGTTTTCCAGCGTTCTTTCATAACACGATCATCATTCGTAGTGGGTGATTGTCAGGATTCCGCGCTGATTCGGGCCAATAGAATTACCTTGTGAATGTCGAATCGCTGAATAGCGCAACTTGGATACGGTTAATGTGGCAAGTATAATGTATTGCAGTAACAAAATTCAACGGAACGACGTTCCCGTTGTTCCTAACTTTATCTACATTGCGCCCAACTACGTGTTTCGAATGCGCGGCAGTGAAATTCCAGGCAAACTCCGCGATATCGTATACGCGTTTGGCACAATGCTGAATACTGAGTTACATCGGCTATCACGGAGAATGTTAATTTTCGCGAATCTACAGGTAGTCCTTTCTTCCGATTCGCCCTCGAGGGGAATCCCACAGTGTGGCGATGAGGGGGATGGCTGGCGAGGGTGCACAGGGTTGAATGTGCTGGCAAACGCTGAAAATCGAGTGTCAGTTGAGTAGGGAGGGGACAAAGAATGGAGAACATTCGCTCGGCGCCAGTCCCGATGGAGGAAAAGAGATGATGTTTCGCTCCGGGGCTTTTAACTGCCTCAAAGTCAAAAGGGCGTATCGGCTATGCATCAACGTGCAGGCTGCAGTCGACTCGTCACTCGCGGGCTTCGCTCATATTGATCTATATGTATACACGTAGACACGTATAAACTGGAGCACGCTTCGACTTCTCTCAACACTTTTGTATACACTTTATCCAACCCTGTAGACCCGAGCTTTTGGGTTTACCCTCGCATGCCCAGTGCCAAACCTATCTTGGTTACGGCAAACTTGCGCCACTACGTATATGTCTGCTACCTATCACGCATACGAGTCACTTCACGCAAAAAAAACTCAAGTTTGAACTTCATTTCTCGCGTGGACATCCCGGGCAGGGGATTTTCGGTCTATGGTCAAATGGATTGGGCAAGGTCCTGTTCGGGGTGAAAGTACTTGGTGGTGGCGAATTTTCTGGACCTTAGTCCTTATTTCCCCTAGGACGGCAACTTTTGTCAAGAAACTTCAGTCCATATTTCACCCAGGCAACTATTTTTGTCTAAAATCCCCCAGCCCTTATCTCTTGGGGAGGGTTTCCCTAGATGATGGATGAGTTTTAAAATAATATGTTGATGAATAACCGATAATGGATGCAACAAGCAAAAACAGATTTTTTTTCTTCACTTGCAATTAACTGCTCAACTAACAATGGTAGGTCATTTTTGCATAGGACCTATTTTATAGAGGACATAATGACGCACAATCTTTGTAGGAAACATTTTTTGATAAAAAGCATTAAAAAAAATAACCACAAAAAAATGGACTTTTTAATTAAAAAAAATTTTAATTGCTAAAAAACAACTAGGATTTTTACGAAAACTTGGGAGCATGTTCCTGTAGATCTAAAAATGCTATGAAAAAATTAGCGCTGCTTTTGTGCCTTTGAATAGGCTTCATGCCCATTCCGACTGGACTACTTATTGTACCCAAGAATGCGATTTTTGTCTAAAATCGACAGCTGGAAAAAGTTTCGGTTTGATTTGATTCTGAGTGGAGAATTCACGATGATGATTTCGCATCGACGATCTTGCCGAATTGATCGGTTCTGAGGATCAACATTGCTCCCAATCGATTGGACAAAGGAAGTGCAATTCGACCGGCTACATGTAGGTACACATGCTAAGCTGAAAGGACCATTTTTGATTTTTTGCTCACATAGATTGAGCAAGGTCCAATTCGATGGAATATTGCTTGGTAGTGGCGAATTTTCCGGACCTAGCCCGTATTTCTCCCAAGAAGGCAACGTTTGTCTAGAAACTTCAGCCCTCATTTCACCCCAGGAAGCGATTTTCGTCTAAAGTCTCCAGCCTTTATTTCCCCCAAGAAAGTGTTTTCAGTCTAAAATCCCCACCCCAATTTTTGTTCAAAAAAGCGATTTTTGTCTGAAATCGACGACTGGCAAAGATTTTGATTCGATTAGATTCTGACGAGAATTCATGATGATGATTTTACATCTACGAACTTGCCCAATTGTTTGGTTCAAAGGATCAAAATTGCTCCCAATCGATCGGACCAATGAACTGCAATTGGACAGGCTCCATGTACAGATTTCAGACTGGAAGGACCCGTATTGATTCTTTGCTCACATAGATTGGGCAAGGTCCTATTCAATGTAAAGTTGCTTAGTGGTCACGAACTTTTCCCATCATTTTCCAGCCCTTATATCACGCAAAAAAGCCATTTTGGTCCAAAATCGACAGCCGGACAAATGTTGTGGTCTGATTGGATTCTGAGTGGGACATTCGTGATCAGCGGACGATTTTGCATCCGTGAGGGTTATTACGAATCGATTGGATTGAATAATTCACGTTGGTCCAATCAATTCGATTGAAGACGGAAAATTAGTCTGCCTGCATGCGCTGGACATCAAACAGCGTTGGCCCGGTCCGGTACTGGGGTGGGAGAGCGCACATCCAAAGCAGCTGAATGATGATAGATCAATAATGACGGATTCATATATATGGACCATTTCATTGATCAATGTTCCATACTAAACCTTGAAACATTCACAAAACTTCCCGATTCATCAACCCAAACTAGCAGATCAGCGCCTCGAATATTCCTAAACGAGCCAGCCACAGTTTTTCCAAAATCCATCAACAAAGTCACTCAAAGTTAAAAAAATCCTATGAAAACGACTACAAAACTTCCTCACAATTGTTGTCCATTGTCCACAAAGCTTCGTCGATGAGGGACGAGGAAACAACAACCCGCAAGAAAAAGCCTCACCGCACGTTCTCCATTGTTTCTTTCCCATCTTCCTTTCTATTCCGACGAAACAGACGCCAAAAAAATTTTTGTACCGTAATTTCGACAGTTTCTCCCCGAGGCCACTTCAAACCACATTTTCCCTGTGCTTCTTCAGATCCTTGCTTTTTTTTCTTCTCCACGACAAAGAGGCTGTTCGGTTCGGCGTGAAATGATTTGTAGGTACGTGAGAGGACGCCACCACTTCGCTGAGCATCAAATAGTACATCTTGCGTGTGCGCGACGCCGCAACGACAGCCATGCACATGCTTCTCCTTTTTATCCCTCCCGCTCCCTCGCTAGCTCATCCTGACAACCCTTCGTTGAACCTCGAGAGAAAAGAGAGTCCTGAGAGAATAGAGGAAAAATACCAACCATCTTGACGACGTGACGACAATAAAATGCGCAAAGTTTTGGGAGTATGCGAGCTCCACTGCTTCGCCTTAATACGAAATTTTCAGAAATAACAACACGTATATATATATATATATATATATATATATATATATATATATATATAACAAATTTTTAACTACATGAACGAAGTTTCGGCGCATGAGGTATGTAGACTCGAGGTATATAAAGGTACAAGCCACCATGCGGAGATTTCCAACGTTTTCACCCGTGTGTGGTAAAATATAGATGAGCTTTACGTATATATATATGTATATATATGTATGTATAATCCAACGAACATACGACTTTCCAAAAAGTCTCCTCACATTCTGCACAACCAGTTGGAGCTTTGTCCTCGTATCATGCAAAAGGAAAAGTTTTTCCAACTTCGCGAAGTGAACGACTGTATGGTTGCCCGATATATTCATCACCCTTGCGTTGTGAGGCTCACCCCTCGGTCGCGAAACTCCATCCCTGGATGAGAATGTTGCACCGTACGCATAAACTCGGCTTGTACACAGCATAGAATTTTATCAAAAGTTTGATAAAATCCCGCAGCTGTAGGAATAATTTTTATACGGCAAGCAATTAGCGCGGGTATCGGAGCCTGCATGGTTGGTGGCTCATGTTTTTTTCCGCAACGCTTAGTGGGTTGTTTTCGAGGAGATAAATGTTTCAGTTGTTGGCAATTTTTGCATTTTCTACGCGTGCAACAAGTTCCACTATTTTATTAATGGAACATCAATTTTTAGGTATCGAATGGAGAGAGTCTTGCGAATTTGGTGGAGATAGGTGAAACATCGGTGAAGATCAGTGAAAGGGTTGTGATTCTGGGTGATTTTTGTTGAAGAAATAAAGTGGTGTGGAAGTTTGCATGGTTGAGAGACAATTACCATTATTCAGCCTTTTTTGGCAATTTTGAGCTACGAAAATTCTTCGAATGTTTTTCAGAATTCTTGTCGGAGATTGACAGCGTAAATTTGCAAGAAAGGATTTTGAATGATAATGAAGATGAAGAAATTAGGCAATAATGGAGAAGGTTCGTTGTATTGCAAAGGTGCAAACTTCAAAATCGTAAAATGAAAGACTTTTTCTTGGCACCACAACAATTCGAGATATCCGATTAAGGGGGGGGGGGGGGGCTATAAATAGAACGTCAAATTTCAGCCGATTTTCATGATTTTTTTTGGAGGTTAAGGAATAGATATATATTTTCAGGGTCATAGATACTTTTTATTACATAATTCTAGTTTTCAAAACGATTTTTGTTGGTGGAAAAAAGTTAAAAATGGTGGTGATATAACCAGTCGCCGTGAAGCTGTCTGGAAAGGAGGTTGAATGCGGTGTACACTCTAGCACCTCGTAGGATTATCTGAAACAGTATGCGCAAAAAAATTGAGTAGTATATACATGTGGTCACTTGATGAACCATTAATATTGGAAAAATAATGATAATTGGCTAAAGGGGAGGCCTTAGAATAAAAAAGTTGATTTTTTCGAAAATAATTTTAAACTTTGACCCAGCCAAAAATATGTTTATTTTGATAATTTTTAGTCAGGCTTAGGTTCATCAATGGTACATAAGTATCATAAAAACGTGTGCCAAATATTAGCATTATCGGTCAAATAGTTTTTGAGTAATCGGGTTCAACCGATTTTCAACAAAAAAAGTTTCGAGATAATCGCATTTAAGGGGCTATACCAGTGTGACACTTTAAAAAAATCGATTTTTTTTTTACTTTTTCAACAGTTTATACTTTCAAGAATATCATTATCATTTATATCAATATCATTTTATCTTGCAAAAATCGATAGTTAAATCTTTAAACGCGTTTTTCTCGAAATGAGATTTTTCAAATTTGCTGACATTGTAACTCAAAGAGCAATTATCCGATTGACTTGAAATTTGAACTGAGTCCTCTTGAATATATTTACTCTACAATGACGTAGGATATTTTTGATTGGATGAAAATTGACGATTTGGCATTGAAAAAAACGACCATTTTTTAGGCAAGAAAACAGACTTTTTTCATAACTACGCCATTTTGTTAGATTTTTATATTTTTCGAAAATCCTACGTCATTGTACAGGAAATACCTTCCAGTTGTACGACATTTTTTCCTTTTTCGGTTTCGGCTACTCAATCGGCCGGAATCACGTCAGCAGTGGAGGAACTTTTTTTTGGCGCCTCCAAAGGCAGCGCATAAGTCGCTTGGATCCCAATTTTTTTCTATCAAAAAATGATGTCATATAGGTCAACTATAGCCAAATATATTCTTAATTTTCCGAAACATTTAATTGAGTACTTGTCTTCCAAAAAATTCCCGAGAGTCACCCAAATTTTCAGCGTTTACACTGGTATAGCTCCTTAAAGTTTCGGCAAGGGCAAAACGTATGATTCTGTGACTTACCGACTAGTCAGTTATTCCAGCACCATGTAATAGTCCTTCAGCTTCCCCGTAATACTATATTTCTATCGGTATAGAAGCGTTTCTAACAGCTATTATTGAATAGACGACTCACCTCTCCACACGGTGCCTATACCTGCGCGTAGGGCTTCAAACAGAGCAGAAGTGGTCACGCTCAAAGGGCTCTCGGGACGTCATTTTTGAAAAGTGGCCTAAATCTCTAACTGCATCGTATTCTACAGGTTTCAAACTATAAATTCAGGCAATAAAAAAATGCATTTTTTTAAAGCCTCTATATGGAGTGCCTCTCTTTAATTTTTGTACAGAGATAGAGTTTCGTGGGAGGTCTGCTTCAATCGAATTGGACAAAAGTGGGTCGACGTTGGCAGATTTTTAATTAAATTAAATGAAAGCGTAAATAAATAAGTGATGAGAAAATATTATACGATGGTATAAATTAACGCTTCGAGGAAAAATGAAATTAACTGCTGAGGTCGTTAGCAGCAGTGATCGGAAACTTACGAGCGATAACGAAACGAGATTGAATTATTTCTCACTTGGATGAACTCTCGCTCGCTCTCTGTCTCTCTCTTTCTCCCGCACCGCCTCTCTCTCTCTCTCTCTCTCTCTCTCTCTCTCTCTCTCTCTCTCTCTCTCTCTCTCTCTCTCACCCTCTCTCTCTCTCTCTCTCTCTCTCTCGACTATAGATTCTCGCTCCTCGGGTTTTCCTAATTTCTCCAAGACGAGACTTTAATTCGATAGGGGTGAAACTTTTTATGCTCCAGCTATATCGCCCCATTTCGGTGGACATCGCGCCCTGTCGTGAACATTTTTGGCTCAATTGAGTCGCCGTTGGGAATGGGGTCTTTGACAGATGTCTCCGGATAATTTTGTTCGCCCTCTCCATCGATTTCCGTCGAATTGAAAAGAATTCGTAATTAATCACTCGATCATACATCCCAAGTACAGCGCCTAGAAATCCTCTCGTATTTTCAATTATTTTTGCCTACTCATAAACTTCGGCTTCGTGAAAAAAAAATGGCAAGATTTATAAATTGTGTTAAGGGGTTACCCCCACTTGCGATTTTGAAAAAATCGATTTTTTTTTATTGCATTTTTTGAAGTGCAATTTGAAGTGCAGTTTTTTTATGCCCGAAATAGATGACTCTATGTAAGTTTACAAAAAAAAATATTTTCTTCGTGTAAACTGAAATTGAAACTTTAAACGCGTTTTTCTCAAAATGGCATTTCTGAAGTCGGTGACCAAGATTACTCGAACACTAATGAACCGATCTTCTTGAAATTTTTGCAGGCTTATTTAATACATAAAAATGTAGTCTTTAATCGTTCGATTTTTTTTTTTCGAAAAAAAATGGCCGTTTTATAGCCAAAAAACGGCCGTTTTTTTTCGTTAAAATCGAACCATTAACTTTGACTGTCCGCCATTTTGTGAAAAATGAATATTTTTTAAAATCTTTCGATTAAAGACTAGTTTATACTTTTATTTGACTAAATCCATCCGCTTTTTTTTCAGATGATCCACTTCGCCGCAATGTTGGTCACCGCAAACCGTGTATATAAAAACATTATTTCATTGACGGCCATTTGCCACTAAACAATGTAATATTTTTCAATAAAAAAATTACTGAAAATTCTTCAAGATGTGTTCTTTAAGACGGTATATTGATCGATTAAAAAAGTTTTGTAGTTTTCTTTTAAAAAATTCATGAAAAAGGCCTTTTTTGCGCTACAAGTTGGGGTAACGCCTTAAAAATGGTCCGAACAGTCGAAAAATGACATTTTCTAAAAAAAATTGTGTGTGTATGTGTGTGCGTAGGAGTCTTTTTTACATACGAGAACGATTTTGAGACACCTTTAATTATCGAAAAAAGGCTTTACCGTGCGAATTTCTTAAAATGGTAGATATCTGGTAAATTTTCTCCCCGCAGAGTCGAATTTTTGCGGGGGTTTATACCTTAAGTATCTTATTTTGCAAAATTTTCCAAAAATCGTACTTACCGTGATAACTCGAAATCTTAGACTTTGGACTAAGGTAACCTTGGTTAGATATGGCCCTAACAAGGTGACCTATCACCCCCTTAAGGTTTTGCATCGACCTTCCTAACACCCTGTATATACTGACTATAAGTTGTCAGGGACACTCCTGCCTCCCTTCATAGTTAATATTCACCTGTCATTATACCCGAGTATTATTGGATGAATAATAACAATGAGACTGGAATCGATATAAGGATTTTTCCCTTTTTTGTCATTTTTTCATTCGAGCGATAATATATACGAACTTGCTCGAAGTTTGCACCGGCTTCGGAAACGACGTCGCGACCAATCCCCCCGCACCCCTTCGTCCCCCGGAAACTTCGTTGTCGACAACGACGACGACGACGATTCCGAACACACCGACGCCACACAGTTGACGATTCGAGCGCAGCTTCCTCCACGTTCTCGCGTTTACGTACCTTTCATTTATATATCAAGAATCCCATTATTATTGTAATTTAATTCTCGGTTTCTCCGCACAGTCTGCCGCGCCGAGAGTCCCAAGAGTCGAGGGAAGCCTCGCGATGAAATGAAATTTATTCTTCGATAATAAGGAACGGGAGTGTAGTGTTGAATAACCGTGTGCATTCGGAGATTTGTACACGATCTACGGACAATATACCCAAGTGGATTTCTTTTGTGTACTACGGAATAAATAAGGGAGACTGGCAGCGCAGAGCCCGGAAAAAAACGTGAATTTCGACAATTTTTTATGGTCACTCGGTTGATAGAGTGGAAATTCCGTTTAGTGGCGTTTTTTCTACATATCGTCGAGTGTCTTTGTACATTTTTTCACAAGATTTTGTAATCAAATGGCGGTGCTAAAGTTGGATGAAGCGAGTCACCTTTGTCTGCGGCCTGCGGACGGCAAGGGTTTTCCTCCATGTTTTTCACCTGGACTGGAAATTCGAAGTAATTTGAGTTCTAGATGAGATTTGCCTTTGAAGTACGTAGGGAAATCGAAAATATCGATTTTTGATTAAAAAGTCTATGTTCGAAAGAAAAATGATTTTCGGTAAAAAAAAACCGCCGAAAATAACGTTTTCGGTAAAAGTTCTGAACATATCAAAAATCGCCATGTACTTCGATGTAAAATGTTGTAATAAGGTTCCATGGAAATGTCAACTCCGTCCGTGAAGAATTGGCAATGTGATGTTGGCAGTTGGAGGAGACTGTCAGACAAAGGTGACTCGCTTCATCCAACTCCAGCGCTGCCATTTTGTTACAAAACCTTGTGAAAAAATGTGTAAAGATACTCGAAGATATGTAGAACAAAGGCCACGAAACAGAATTTTCAATTTATCCATTGAGTATCCATAAACAATTGTCAAAATTAACCTTTTTTCTGAGCTCTAGACTGGTAGTCTTCCTCAAAGCTGCATCATTGATCAGAATCAGTTTGTGCAAATCACAGTTCTAGTTTCTATGCGTTCTTTTATACTAAAATAAATTAACTCCATTATGGAGCCTTCGGATGCTCCATTTATTTTCAAGTATATGAAAATATTAAAGGCATAACACCACTCTAGCGGCAGAAAACAAGGCCTAACTTTGACAATTTATTTTGGAAGTATGGAAAAAGGAATAGGGTTTTTTTTGATAGGGCTTAATTAACACATATTAAAGTATTAAAAAAAAATATTATAATTTTCATACCAAATGACGGCGAAGAACCCATCTTGAAAAACGTGTTTTTTACAAATAGCTTCACTGGAGGACGGTTTTCTCGTAAAGTATAAGACCTGGAACAAAAACCAAAAAAAAATTATAATCTATATATTATTAGCTATGGGACTACGTAGGGATATTTTTTTTATCAAATTTTTAAAAAATGGCGCACTTTCAAAGAAATACATCGATTTTTTGCCCCAAAAATAAGCAGTAAATTGTTTAGAAAAAAAAGTTTAATCATTTAATCAAAAACGGCTACTTATTCCCATAGAGCATGTAATTATGAAGCTACTATCAAAATTTCAAATCGATCCATGCAAAGGTATTCGAGTAATCCGTCCTCCCAGTTTGAAAAAAGTGGTACCGAGAAAAACGTGTTTAAAGTTGTACTAGGCGCCTTAAAGAAATCCGAGACGCTGCGGCAAAATCGATAATGGAACCTTAAAAAAAAACTTCGCTCCATGACCAGTTGAAAATTATTTTTATGACACCAAAGTATTTTTTAAGCCAGAAAAAAACGTTTTTTCCAAAATCCTAGCTCAAATCCCTACGTGCTTCCTCAAATGAGCTTCTCCTTCAACATCTGTGATACTTGTGATATTTTTTCTTCGTTATCCACGAATTTTGCCGTATTTTTATACAGCGACATGAAAAAAGCCCAATGTCGTCAAACAATTTTTACCCATACGTATACTCGCGATATTCTTGCGCGAATAAATTTCGCGTCGATTTTTTTTAACAATATAATCGAAGAAAAAGATACACATACATCACGTTTGAATTGGCAGGGACATCCAATTTTCTTCGCACAATTCGAGATGACTCGGTTATACGCGCACGAATATACATATTTACATATACGCGTGCATATAGGAACGTATGTATGAACGAAATTGGCGAATGTCGCGAAGTAGAAATGTCCGATCCACGCTACACAAGTTTATCGAAAAATCTTGGTTAGATTGGCAGCGCCCTCGAATTTCTTCGCTCGAGCGTAAAAAAGAAAAACCAAACCGAACGGTTTTTTTTATCGTTCGATAAAATTGCCACGTTTTCGCTCCGAGAATGAGGTTTTCAGGCAAACGACGAGATAGAGAGAGCGAGCGAGAGAGGACAAACCCAAGGGAGAGAAAGAGGCATAAGGTAAGAGAGACTGCGAGAGAGAGAGAGAGAGAGAGAGAGAGAGAGAGAGAGAGAGAGAGAGAGAGAGAGAAACAGACAGCGAGCACGAAAGAGAACCAATAAAGCTCAAAGTATGAAGGGCGAAGTAAGAAAACGTTACAGCCCTTAGGGAGTCGTCATGAAAAAGAGATGATTAACAAAAAAGGAAAAGAATAAGGGACGGCAACATAGGGAGTGAAAGAGAGAGAGAGAGAGAGAGAGAGAGAGAGAGAGAGAGAGAGAGAGAGAGAGAGAGAGAGAGAGAGAGAGAGAGAGAGCGCGCTAAGCGTATACATAGTTGAAGACGTTTTAACTACAGTATACGTATACGCAAACCAAATATATAGAATGGGTTGAATAAGAGAGGCGTGAAGAGAACAAGAGAAATCTAAAACGGAGACGAAGTGAACACGGTAACGCAAGAAGCCCGAGAAGTTTGAGAAAAGAGAAATGCAGCGAGGGGAGGCAGGAAGAGAGAGAGAGAGAGAGAGAGAGAGAGAGAGAGAGAGAGAGAGAGAGAGAGAGAGAGAGAGAGAGAGAGAGAGAGAGAGAGAGAGAGAGCGAGAGAGAGAGAGAGAGAGAGAGAGAGAGAGAGAGAGAGAGAGAGAGAGAAAGCTTAAATATTAAGCCGTTACGAGAGTGCACACCCGGTATGTAGTAGCAGCTCGTAAGATAATTAAGAAGTTTAACCCATTCAACTCCTCCGCGCGTCTATTACCTCGTTTCGTACTTGATGGCGGCTTAAATTTTCGAGCCTGACTGCGTCTGCTCTGCCACTGCCACGATCTACTGTGCAGCATCGCCCAAACGTGCACACAAATGCCCGAACATCCAACGAAACTAACGGAACGCAACCGAAAACTCTCCCCGGAGCTATTTTCTAAGACGACATGCATCGTGAACAATATTTATCGTCAAACTTTTACAGCTGGAAGGGAGAAAAATCTTTACCGAGATTGCGCAGAGACATAGCCGGCTGAAGTTTGTCGATTCGTCTCTTTTGTGTCTTTTCTCTGACTCATTATTGATCGGCTTTACGGTCAATCTCATTCACCGATTCTTTGCTGTTTGATATTTTTATTTACATGGCTCATTTTGGCTGGGTTCATTTCGAGCCAATGGTCCCTTTAATCGCGTGTTCGATTGAGCGTAAAATAACGAGCGATTTTTTTAGTATGTAGGAGTCGGCCATTGAACTTGAATGTGGTACGAACACGTACTTGATTATTGGGTCGCTGCCCTTTTAAGCTAGATACATAAATTCGAAGGCGCCGGACTTGGCCTTAATTGAGGTTCAGATTTTTTAACGCGTAGAAGTATAGAGAGTCGTAAACAACAATTACAAAGGGTTGTTTTTTCCAATGATATGGATAATGATGACGTAAGCCCTTGAGGGCAACGATTAGTCCGCGGGAGTGGAACTCACTTTGTACTGGGCTGAAAACTGTGAACTTGGGACCACTAATTTAGTGGTCGCGCTGAGTACCGCATTAATGTGCGATACAAATTCAGCGTACCGAATGTCTGCTTGCGATTGATTAGTTGAGCTACGGGGTGAAAATTGTCGCAAGTTAGCCAGGATTTTTTAGTGCATTCACCATGTAGTTTGCACCTCTGGACTACCATTTGTTTAAAGCTTTGCAGAACCCTCTCAATGACGAAAATTACCCAGACTTGCACTCCTAACAATTCTACCTGCATCAGTTTTTCACCAACACAAGCCGCAGCCATCTTATAAGAATAGAATCCGTCAGCTACCCGAGAGATGGGAGAAGATCTATTCTGATTATCCGAATGTACGAATAAACGATTGGAAAAGTACTAAAAACGTGACGAACATATGTTGCAATCCAACAACATGTGCCATAACGTGTTTGAACAATCAACGAAATCTTTCCTATCTGGATTGACAGCATTATGCCCATCTTCCTCATCCATCCAACATGTTGTGGCGACATTGCCAATCTTGTAGTCATTGAGCGAATCCAATAAGAAAAGCCAAAACTATTTTGCTACTACGTATTCACTGTGAAACTCTGTTTTGACTATCCATTGTGCTCGTATTGCCTTCAGAGTACGCAACCAGACCAAAGGAGAAAAGCATTTGGTGCTCCTACCATCCTACTATCCATTACATTCACTTTTCTCTCAAATTATATCAGACGTTCGGTCTGCGCGTTTGGGAGATTTGCGGTGTAGTTTGTTCGGCAATGTCTGCGCAGTGTAGGAACATATCCGTTCGGGGGTATCAATCTCGTCAGAAATTGGCTATGGCCTGGTTGAGTTAGACCTTGCTGATACACGGAGTAGTTTAGTCTTGTTTGCTCCGTCTGCAGAAACGCACAGGGATGCCTGCGTGCACCGTTGAGAGCCATTTCCTCGGGTTATATCCGGTACAGATCTGCACCCGATATCTTGCTCGATTACCCATACCCTTCTCGTAGGAAACTTTCAACTGGCAAGACTTCTCTAACTCTCCGGTATTGAAAAATAGCTGTTCTCAAGTGTACGCACGCTGAAAGAAGTTTTCGAAATTTATAGTAACCTTCGTATGATCGAATACGCGTTGAACGATGTTTCATTTGCATTTCGTATGCTGCAGGCTCAATGATGAACGAAATTCCGGAGGAGGTACCCGAAGGCTGAGGGAGAATCGTCATCCAACCCCATTGGAGACATGCGGCTTGGTACCTCGGGATTTGGCGTGATCGCCGTAGTCTCCTTACTGGTGACAGCGACTCCAGGTGAGCCCTTCCTCCCTCCTACACCTTCTCTTAGCGTTATTTAATCAACGACCGAAATCGCCAGCAGGCTGTACTAATCGACAATTGACAGGCACAAATGAATTTAACGTGTGGACATATGAGAAGACCGATATTTATAAGTGAAACACAGCACGCACGGCTAGGGAGAGGGGGCAGGTAGTGACATGGGAAAAATGATTCCTGTCTGCGTCCCACTGAACAACGTTGACCAGTCGTACCGGATTGCCTGTTGCGTTTGATGTACAGCAGTAAATATTGGATTTGGGGAAATACTACGACGCGAAGGTTAACATTGCCCATGGTGTATTACTGCAACGACGTAATCGTCCATTGCGATCTAGTCAGAATCGAACTTGGACTATACCTGTGATGTCTAGGCTGCCAAAGGAGGACTTGGACATTGAATATCGGGCCTAAGCAACCTGCAAATTTTCGAGAAAGGCTCAGATAAGTCCATCCGATACTAAAACTGTGATGCCTAGGGTGCCAAAAACGGACTTGGTCATTGGATATTGGACCCGGCTACCTGCCACTTGTCGAGAGAGGCTAAGATAATCCATCAGATGTATACTACAAATGTGATGTCTGGGGTGCCAAAAAGGACTTGGTCATTGGATATTGGGTCTAAGCTGCCACTTTACATACAATTCGAAGTAGTTTTGATCAAGTCTACTATATTTAGGCCTATGTTTGTTCTGAGCTGAGTCCAGGTGCATCTTGCCCATCATTTTTGCTGCGTTTTCTTAGATCCGTGTTCTCAACTCGAGTCATGATTTCGAAGATATAAAAATGGGCGGGTATCCCCCAGACACATATGCGTTGAGATAGGTATACAGTTATTTTGGAGTTGGACGTGAATGAGTTAACTTGGAATGTCCCTGTGATGTCTAGGCTGCCAAAGAAGGACTTGGACATTGAATATAGGCCCTAAGCTACCTGTAAATTTTCGAGAGAGGCTAAGATAAGTCCATCCCATGCATACTACAACTGCGATGTCTAGGGTGCCAAAAACGGACTTGGTCATTGGATATTGGGCCCGGCTACCTGCCACTTGTCGAGAGAGGCTAAGATAATCCATCAGATGTAGACTACGACTGTGATGCCTGGGGTGCCAAAAGGGACTTGGTCATTGGATATTGGGTCTAAGCTGCCACTTCACATGTAGTTCGAAGTAGTTTTGATCAAGTCTACTATATTTAGGCCTATGTTTGTTCTGAGCTGAGTCCAGGTGTATCTTGCCCATCATTTTTGCCGCGTTTGCTTAGATCCGTGTTCTCAACTCGAGTCATGATTTCGAAGATATGAAAATGGGCGGGTATCCCCCAGACACATATGCTCTGAGATATGAATACAGTTACGGTAGAGTTGGACGTGAATGAGTTGCCTTCTTCGTTCGAGCAATATATCCATCCCGGACATCGTACACGCCGCGATAGGATCAATCCCACACACGTGCCGAACGGTTTGGCTTCGAAATTGCTTTCCCGAAGACTGGCCATGTACATACGAGCAGCCGAGAACGCAACCGGAAGTAACGTTGGAAAAAAGGAAACGCGCAAAAGGGTGCAAAACGCTGGGGGATTGGCGCGGAAGCAACGGTGCAGTGTAGCAATGGTAAGGGGAGGATGGTTGAGTAGCGTCCTTTCCAACCTTCCTTCGAATTACACCAGGACTACGTAGAGTGTCGCGGGGAGGTGTGCGGGCGCGGCGCCTTCAATATCCCAGACTCGTACAAACAAATTCGATGCCGATACATCGGGACGTGTATCGAAATAAACCGAGACACGTTGGTATACGACCGAGAGTGTAACTGGGCGCACAACATTTGGCGCGATCTAAACTGGCGCACTTGTCGTCGCCCCACACCTACACATACCTTACATAGTCTTCTCGCGTATACGCCCGTCTCACTTCTGGGAGCTCAACATTTCAATTTAATTCTGCATCGAGAGCTGGTGGCTCTCCGTCGCAGCCGTGGAATTTCTACGGGAAAACTATCGCGAAATTTTCCCGATTCCGAATCCATCGTGAATAACTCACGTCGATTGTCCATTTCGCCGTACGGCTGCTATTGGAAATTGACTTTTATGGAGACCAGGATTCAACGAACGGGTCCACCTTCGGAAAAGTCGAAGAATCCTACCGTTCGAAAGCTCTTTGTGCATACTTTTTGCATACGACGGATTAATGAAAGTCCGCGATATCGGTAGGGACGAATGTGAAACGGATAATCGATGATGACGGGACGCGGAAACGTTCCTCGTCGGTCTCCAGAGTTTTACCGAATGCGCACTCTTCCATGGATACGCAAAGCAAGCCGTCCTGCAGAACCAATTTTGCGAACAATCAACTGGGACTCGTTGATCACGCTTTACGAATTGCCATTGTGCATTTTGCATTGGGTTGTGACGTAGATACACTCGTCCCGTTTTTGACGCACAGTGACGACGTGTCCCTTTTTCGTAGCGTTGCCAATCTTGACGCCAATACCTCCCAGTCTCCATGTACCATTTCAGCTGTGGCTTGAATCAAAAGTATTCGGTTTATGCGACCTGGCGTTTTGTTGCGATATTTCCAACATGTTGGTTGGACGATAAAATTGAGCGATCCAAATTTCTGCTCGTAATTGACTAATTAAGGAGTTTTCTCACTTTAGACGCTAAAACGGCTATTTTCATGAATTTTTTGATAGGTTTATGCACTCATTACAAAAATTAAGGGAGCAGTAAAATTTCAACAAATTTTCATTGATTTTTGAATTGCTGTAACTTCGTGAAAAATGGTCGTAACGTAAAAAGAATGGGGTTTTAACGCTTGAAATCTCTAGTTTACGAGTCTCACCGGTAATTTTTTTTTAAGCAACACGCTCGGCGTGAACCTAAGAAATAGCGCGAGGCAAACATTGTCGAACTTTTTTTTTCAAAATCGTCCACGGGCTCAAAATTTGAATTATGAATTTTTTTCTTTGTCCAAGATTTAAAAAAAAGTTATTGCGAAACTGAGAAAAAATAACGGAATTTTTTTTTCAATTTAATCATCATTAATTGACATTTAAGGAACAATAAAAGTGTTTCTTTAATTTTTATAAAATTTTGACGCTCCGGTAAAAAATAACGGTTCAGCCGATCAATTTATAAATTGTGGGGGGTCTTTGGGCATGTATTGAACTAAAAAAAGCTAGAAACATGAGTCATTTTCGCAATATTTGCAAAGTTGACGTGGATTTTCCAAAACGGGAAAGAAGGCATTTTTCGTACTTCTTCAAATCAATAGTAAGGTTAAAAAAAAGTTCTCTAAAATACCAAAAGGTGCTTTTAGAGAATTTATTCCAGTTTACGAAACCCACCTTTAGCTCGCTGTACGATCTGATGAACTCTTTCGTAGTTCATCAGATATTGATGATCTATGAAAAAAGCTCCTTTTTTTCTTTAAACGCCGATATCTCAGCGACAAATGGTCGTATAGAGGTCCACAAAATACCGTTTTGAAGCTGAAGAATCAGGCTAAATGACCCCAGTATTGACCAAGCTTAAAAAAAATTGAACCCGTGAATGATTTTAAAAAAAATCGAATATTTTTGCCTCGCGCTAATTCTTAGATTCATGCTGAGCGTGTTGCTTAAAAAAATTACTGGTGAGATTCGTAAACTAGAGATTTCAAGCTTTAAAACACCATTTTTCCTTTTACGATACGACCATTTTTCACGAAGTTACAGCTATTCAAAAAACATAGAAATTTTTTAAAAATTTTACTTTTCCCTTAATTTTTGTATCGAGTATATTATAGATATTGATATAAAAATTGTCACACTTAATAAATACATTTTCGACATACATTAAAACATTTTTTTGTATTTATTTATGTAACCCAAACAAACTTTAAACGCGTTTTTCTCGAAACAACGTTTTTCGGCGGCTTGTTGATAAAATCTTCAAAACTACCGAACCGATCCTTATGAAATTTTAACCACATATTCTTTACAACTATAGCTATAGCGCATGTCAAGAATTTTTTAAAGTTCTGATATTTACTTTTTTGCCAAAAACGGTGACAAGACACGGTTTTTTTTTGTTTTTTTTTCGAAAAATGTCCGCCATATTGTTATTTTTGCATATATGAAAAATCGTTTGATATGCGCTATAGCCATTAACATACTGAATCTAAAACCGTTTGATTTCTTTGTTCGGGATTATCCATCTCCGAGATTTCGTCAACAGCGCAGACCTACAATTTTCAGGACATGTTTTTAACTACCTTTTTCGTCTATAAATAGTGACTGAAATGAATTAATTTTTTTAATGTTTATTGAAAGTGTATTTATTAAGTGTAACAACTTTTATATCAATATCTATAATATAAACCAATCAAAAAAATTCATGAAAATAACCTTTTTTAGCGTCTAAAGTCAGAAGACCCCTTAAACTACTCGGCGACAAATATCGCAACTTGGCCAGGATTATTGAGTGCATTCAGCATGTAGTTAGCTCCTTGCACCTACGGACTACTATTTGTTTAGCGCTTTGCAGAACTCCCTCAATGATGTCAATCACCCAGACTTAAACTTCTGCCAAAACCACCTGGATCAGTTTTTGAGTGCTTACATACGCCTGGGTAGGTTAAAACGATCGATTTTTCAAAAAGATGCTCATCCGAAAGTACTATCCTACGAGTGTCTTCCCTGAAAATTTCATAAGGAAATTCGCACTAATGACGAAGTTATAGAGTTTTGTAAATGACCGCGTGAGCAACGACTAACGGCCTGGGCAAACTTTAAACGCGTTTTACGCAAAACAGTGTTTTCAAAATCGGTACTAGAAATATCTCAGCAACTACTGGACCGATCGGGATCAAGTTTTGCACAGTTATGCTTCACAGAATAATCTAGTACTTATCGAGTCGTTTTTTCGATACCTGGCATTGTTTTTTTTCATCATAAGTACTGAACAATTGTGAGGCGAAAAATCGCCTGTTTTATTCCAGTGACTGCCATGACACGAAAAAATTCAATTTTTAAATTTCGGCTCAATAAGTACCAGTTTTATTTATCTACTTCAAGGGCTTAGGCCACTCTGGAGGCCAAAAAAATAGGCTTTTTGGGGATTTTTTTTTTCAGAAAAACTACAAAACAAATCGCGATTACAAAAAAGCGTGTTTATCATACATATCAGTGACTGCATACAATAATTTTTTCGAAGCGATTAATTTCAAAATGGCGGCTGTATAGCGTTTATCTCAAAACTGCATTTTTTAAGTTGGCCGGAAACATAACTCAGACAATTTTCAACCGACTCACTTTAAATGTTGAATATATCTAGAAAAATACATTGTTTATGGAAGAACGAGGGATTTTTTTTTATATTGCATTGTTCATTTGTTATTAACAATTATCTGACGAAATTTTTCACTTTCTAAAAATTTGCCTAAAAAATCGTCTGGTACTTCCATAGACAATGTATTTTTCAACATATATTCAACATTTCAAGTGAATCGGTTCAAAATTGTCTGAGTTATGTTTCCGGCGAACTTAAAAAATGCAGTTTCGAGATAAACGCTGCACAGCCGCCATTTTTAAATTAATCGCTTCAAAAAAATTATGGTAAACAGTCACTGATATGTATGATAAACACCCTTTTTTGTGATCTCGATTTATTTCGTAGTTTTTCTGATAAAAAAATCCCCAAAAAGTCTATTTTTCGGCCTCTAGAGTGGCCTAAGGCCTTGAGCAACAATTTTTTTTAGATAAAAAAATAACACAGTCACGTCTGGTACCACAAACTCTGTCAACAAAATCACGTCCCAGGAAAACGACTGTAACTTTTTTACCGTTCGAAAATGTTTAAACCAAATTTCTACACAATGTAGTTCAATTGTACATCATGGTTGTTCGATAAAATTTAGCTTCATACACAACAAAAATTCTTAAACATAATCTTACTTTTAGCCGTCTCAGGTGTATGTAAGCCCTTAACCAACACAAGCCGCCAGAGGACTGGAAGAAGATCTATTCTGCATATCCAAATGTACAAACGACCGACTGCAAACGACATAAGAAAACGTGACGAATATACGTTACAACCCAATAACATGTGTCGAATGTAAGCAATCAACGAAATCTTTCCTATCTGGAATTAACACCATGCCGCCCATTTTCCCCATCTAATCGATATGTCCCCGCGTGATAGCCGCTCCCGTACCCATTGAGCGATTCCAACACGAGAGGCACCCTATTCCAGCTCGGGGATAGTGTTAAAGAGTCGTAGGGTTCGGACGTTAGCCGATAATTATGGAGCGTTTGGTGATTGGTCGAAATGTCTGTTGCAGAGAGGATAGACACTGGTAAGGAGGATCGGGGAAGGGACGAGTCGAGTGTCACGTGGCCTGTTCGAGTGGTCAATGTGATCAGTAGAATCGTCCCTACACGTAGCAGGTTCGTTAAGATCGAGGACGATAGCCAGTCCAGCTCGTTAAGATCCAATACCTACTCGACTATTCCTCCATCTTCGTCCCGACAACCCACTGTACCTCCCAGCAACGTTCGTAACACCGAAACAGCAACGAAACTTCCGAGATTTCTCCACTGGTGGTCCGTGTCCACTCGAGCTTCGAGGCTGGCCCGGAATTCCAAGAGACCCACCACCAGCTATCCGCCGGATTATTGGTACACGGGATTTACCGTGGAAAGTTTCGAGAATGGAAAGTCAAGGCGCAACGTGAGATCAAACTCGAGTACTGGCAGGCTCGCCACGTCGCGAATCTTGGACGAAAGCTTCGCCGCCATTCCAGGGGCTTCTTCCTCATCGAGTTTCATGGACGGTGATGCTCCGTTGCCCCGTCTTTCCGCCGTTCTCCGTCGCTACGCTCGTCACCGTAGTCGCGAACGGGAAACGACCTCGCGAGATGGAGATATCAGATACGAGGAGGGATCAACGGGGAAGAAGAACGAGGTGACGGGCGAATCGAGCGTCGAGTCAGCGATAACGACGTACGATCGACTAACGACCTGGCTGACATCTGCGACGAACAAAAGCCCCGCGTCGGAAGGCAGTAGCTCGCCAATGTCGATTTTTCACGAGCCAACGGAACACCACGAGTCCCAGATAATACGAAATTTGCCTGCGTACGAGTCTGCTGAAGAGAACGTTGTCAAATCGGGTCTTATCAATGGCACCGTTGACCCCGTTTTCCATTCCAGCCTGAGAACAATGTCTTCAACAGCCAAGAACTCGGGCGTCTCGCATTATCCCGCTAATTACCAGGTTGGCGAACAGTCAAAGGTGCCACCTCAAATGAAGAATGAACATCGCCTCGACGATCGCTCCAATGGGGACCGGGACCCGAAACGATTCGTGGCTGATTCGAGGATTGACACGCTGACGGACTCCTCGGTGAGCGTGACTTCGTCGAGTGACGCAGGGCCAAACGGCTTGAGACAAGAGGGTCTCATTCACGATTCGGAGAACCTCAAAGAGCACTCATCCACCGTGAGAACTTTGAACGAAGTTACGCTTCATGGACACGAGACAATGCCGGATTTCGACATCGCTGAGGAAATAGTCCGAGCAAGGCGAATCACTGACGAATCGTTTCCGGATCTGCCGATCAGCGAGGGAGGATCCGCCCATGAGGAAAACGTCGACAACGCCAACGGCGTCGATATCCTCATCCCCTCGGCGGGTAATCACAAAGCCATCGGAGCCCGATCGTTTCATACAACAAGCGAGGAAAATGAGAAACAGGGAAACACACCCTCGGGATCCTCCTCACTAGCGTCACGTTTACCGAAACATCTTGGCCTCAAGGACAACATCGACGATGAACATTCTCCTCTCGCCGATAAGATCGAGACATCCCCCCTCGCCGTTAATCAAATAATCTCCGCCAAATCGGGCTATACGAACGCGAAGAATAACACGGGACAGTCGATCAATTTCGTGGATGGCAAATCGAAAAAGATATTCTACGAGATAAAACCCTCGGTCATAACCGACACCGATCGCGTCGATGATCCTCAGTTCCCGACCACCACCACCAGACAGAGCTTCGACAAATTCTTGCTGTCCAGCGTTCCAAGCGTTTACGGAAAATTCGGGCCGTACTTCATCGATGAGGAGGATCGCAGAAACGTCACCGAGAGAATCGGCAGCACTGTGCAGCTTGACTGCCGAATCGGATTTCTCGGTGATCGAAAAGTGAGTACATCGCTGCATTTCTAACCTCAAATTGTGCCATGAATTCGTCAATTTCAACGGGGTGTCCCTCTCTGGAAGCCCAATTTTAAGGGTCAGAATGATGCACTTTTTTCTTGTGACATATTGGTTGGAATACGTTTTTTTCTTACCAGCATGTTGCACACGTGTTTGTGGTTACAATGTAGTTTTTTCGGAAGAAAATCTTTCAAAGTGTTCGCGGTGCTGCAGTTCGCGTTGCAGTCCTCCAGCGGCGAGGCCCGAAAAGGCGACATCTCTATACTGAGAAAAAAAATCTTTGATCCAATATCATTGGTGTTATTGAATGAAATTTCGTTGATTCAATTGTAAAATTGTTGGAGTAAATAATCGCATTTATTAGTCGAAACAAAATGCGGTTGACTTTAATAACATGATCAAATTAAAAGTTTTTTTTTTTCATTAAAAAGGTATATTGTTAGCCGAGAACAATATATTATTGAAACTATCTAAAAAATTATCGCGAACAAATTATATAGTTTTCAATGCATTTTCTGCTGCGAACAAAAAAAGCGCTCCAATTCATAACATGAATATTGTTGATACGAGTACACAAGAAAAATTGAATTTCACTTGTTTGATTCAGATAAAATTTCTATTGAGTAAATATGTTATTTTATTTTTTCACCATATCCGATATTGATTTTCAAGTGCATTATTCGTTAAAATATTAATATTTTATTTTTATTGAAAAATATTAAGCAAATGTCTGAATTGGTTAAAAAATTATGCGAAAATAAAATTTGTTTCTTGCGCATTTGCCTGAAAAAATTCAAGAAATTATAGGTGTGAGAAACCCGTAGTTCTCGGAGTCCCCGCTAGAAGCCGCACGCGCGCTCGTTTCTCGTAAGCGTAGCGCTAACCGAAAATCTACTTGAACGCCGGAGAAACTCAAAAGAGTATCGCTTCTTGGCCTGTGGCTAAGATCAAAGTGTAGTATCTGTTCTTATTAGTTGAATATCTGATATTCTCTCCACTATTATCGTGGAGGATCATTCTAATGCTCACTTTTTATTTAAGATTTAAAACAAATTGAAAAACGTATGTCTCATAGTATATTCGTTTCGATGTAGTAAATAAATAATTCATTCTATTGATTATATTTTTGTACGAAATAAAAATTGTTGTAGCAACCGCTTAATTATTTCATCCATACATCTACGGATTGTATATAGAATGATTTCAATAGAATATAATTTTATTTGAAGGATAATGTAGATATTCAGAAAACAGAAGAGGTTTTCAAGTACAATAATATGTTATTTGAATCAATCACATTTTCCAATATTTTATAGTATTGTAACAATCTTATATATCGGTGGCACTCCACGATCAGACATTTATTTGAATCAACCAATATATTTTTTTGATTCAATTGGTTTTTTTTTCTCAGTGTACCAGGCTCGAATGTAATTTGAAACGGAAACAAAAAATTTGTTCTTCAAATATATCCAACTGGCCATGGGTTCACGATCAACTTTTCGAAATTTCGACAAATACGAAATATGACAGCTGCTCCAAAGAAAAGCTCATTTTTCTCTCGAAAAACAGCATGCTGAAGTCATTGTTATTAACAAATGGTTAATTCAATTAAAAAATGCGATCGTGAACCGAAAATGACTACTGTTGGAACGCTTACCGTGCAAATTCAAGTCAATAGTGTGAATGTTACTCAAGATATCAACCCTGCCGTATCAAGATATGTAGTTTCGAGATAATCGCGTTCAAACTCGACGGATCGCGGTAAACCCATGCACACTGTTCCACTAAAATCGGTGTAAATTCGTCAATTTTTAGAACTTCAGCATTCGATTGGTCTTAAAATATTCTTGAAAGTTCACACTATAACAATATGCAAAAAAAAAATTTTTAAGTTTCCAGAGAGGGATACCCCCTTAAGACAATAGTAGCACCAATGCGGGGTTTTTGAAAGTTTTAATTCTTATGAAAGCAATGTCGTTTTGATTTGATCGTGATGTATATTGCATCGCACTCGAGCTTCGTGGTTGGTTCGGAGAGGTTTTACTAACCGTAATGAGGGACGAATATCAGGAAATAACAGTGTGGGGGACAGGCCTTTGACGGATAATTCATGCAGACTTGAAATTGAATAACTTTCAACAATACACGCTGGATGATACTCTATCTCTGTACAAAAATATATCCCGATATCTTACCTCTTAAGGGGAATATACCTTTGGGCGAGGAAAAAATAGGTGATGTTCATGATTTTTTTTAAAAGGAAAGTTTGCTTTACCGTTTTTTATTTAGGGTATGTTGTATTACTACTTTTGGCTGTCACATAGTATTTTTTTTTATTAGTCTTTAAAAATGGCGGAGTTATGGCACGGTCTTCTAAACCGGTGCGGCGGATGTTGTCAGGCGGCGGGACACGTAGCGTAGGCGGCATTAGTCGGGAAAAAACCAATAAAGATTTTGTTTCATTAAGGCGTTACCCCCACTTGTAGCGCAAAAAAGGCCTTTTTCATGAATTTTTTTAAAGAAAAATACAAAACTTTTTTAATCGATCAATGTACCATCTTAAAGAACACATCTTGAAGAACTTTCAGTAATTTTTTTTATTGAAAAATATTACATTGTTTAGTGGCAAATGGCCGTCAATGAAATAATGTTTTTATATACACGGTTTGCGGTGACCAACATTGCGGCGAAGTGGATCATCTGAAAAAAAAAATGCGGATGGATTTAGTCAAATATAAGTATAAACTAGTCTTTAATCGAAGGATTTTAAAAAATATTCATTTTTCACAAAATGGCGGACAGTCAAAGTTAATGGTTCGATTTTAACGAAAAAAACGGCCGTTTTTTGGCTATAAAACGGCCATTTTTTTCGAAAAAAAAAATCGAACGATTAAAGACTACATTTTTATGTATTAAATAAGCCTGCAAAATTTCAAGAAGATCGGTTCATTAGTGTTCGAGTAATCTTGGTCACCGACTTCAGAAATGCCATTTTGAGAAAAACGCGTTTAAAGTTTCAATTTCAGTTTACACGAAGAAAAATTTTTTTTTGTAAACTTACATAGAGTCATCTATTCCGGGCCCATACAGAAGTATGGGCCCGGATACTTATACTTCAAAAAAATGCAATAAAAAAATCTCGATTTTTTCAAAATCGCAAGTGGGGGTAACCCCTCAACAATAGGCAGATTATGAACCACGAAAAAGTGAGAAATATTGAAAATCGATGAAATGGTGTGCTTTGAAACAGCAAGATTAAACTATCCGAAAAATGACTACATTTTACAATAAAAAATGCTTTAAAAAATTATATTTTTAACATTTAGGATCTTGTTTCAGACAATAAGGTTAGAAAGATTCATAATCATAAATATTATCAAGTGGGTCGATTAGTTTTTTAACTATACGTCACGCCAGTTTTGGAAATGTAGTTTAGAAGACCATGCCATACTTCCGCCATTTTTAAAGTTTAATAAGAAATAAAAAATATCATGTAACAGCCAAAAGTAGTAATAAAACAGACCCTAAGTCTCACAACGGTGAAGAAATCTTGCCTTCATACGAAAAATGATGAAAATCATCTTCGCCTAAAGGTATCTCCCCCCTTAAGATAGTTACAGCATGAAAACCACATATCAGAAAACTCTCTTGAAATGTAAACCGTTCACCGATTCACGCAAAATTTGATCCGAAAATCCCTTTAACGGGTTATGCCTAGTTGCAACAGTCGAAATCAGCTCATTCTTGAGATGTTTTTTTTTCGAAAATTGAGATGATCGATTTTTACAAAAATTAGATATTAAAAAAATCTGAAGAACACTCGGTCATTGTTTTGTGTAAAAATATTCAATCATAATTGATTAACAGCCAATATCCTGAAAGCACCTCTCGAAAACGTCTTTTGCGGTGAGCAATGCCCTTTTGAACCGGGTTATCTAATATCAAAAAACAAATTTAACCAAATAGCGCGTATTCAAAGTGAGTCTTGATTTTTGCAAAAATGGCATTTTTCGTTCATCAAATCGAAAGTCTACATAAGGAAAAAAAATACTCGATCAAATACTATATTTTTAAATCTAGAAGAAATCCTAAAAATTTCGGACAGATCGATGCATTAGTTGTTGAGATATTTGGCTCACCGCTTTTGAAAATGTACTTTTGAGAAAAAAGCGTTTGAAGTTTCGAAGGACGCTCCGAGCGTTCCGATGGGCGTCAACATAATAGCCTATAAATCTGCAAATTTTGATCCGATCACCTTGACATTTCCAGGCAACATTTATAAGTTGACATACTGTCAAAATATATTGCTTTTGGAAAAAAGTGATTCTTCGACTTTTACAAGTAGGAATAACCCCTTAATGTAATCTTTTTTTTCGTACAAAAATTTCACCAGATATCTAAAAAATCGTGCATGTCACCAACGTCACCAAAAAACAAGACACCTCGCTGGAAAAGGAAACTCCCTCGAAATCTCGAGCGTTTTACTGATTTTCAGTCAATTAATTACGAACCCCCTTCCCACGATTCGTGTGCAAAAATTCAACCAGGTATCTCAAAAACTGTCGAAATTGGAGCTTGACCTCACAAATGAAAACATACCTACATCCTCGACATGTACATTACCAATCATTAGGAACATTCTAGCCTTACTTCCATCCGAATCTCGAAATAAAGTATTCGGTGGCAAAACAGTTTTTTCCAATCAACAAAAATGGCGGAAATTCAGGGCAAAAGTCGGATCGCTTTGATCTCCTGCAACCCAATTTCGAAAGCTTCTCTGCTTAAAAGTCCGTTCGTAATTGTTGCGATCATGATTCATGAGCATTGCTATCTGTTCGTATAATAATTGCACAATTCTTTTCAACCCTATTAAATATTAATAGCATTCGAACTGTTATCGGCATTGATGAAGACCAGGTCGATAATTCATTATCGATATTTCATCAAGGGACGAAAGTTTTGTGCTTGGATCAAGGGCGAAACGCGAAGAGCCAGAGAGAGAGAGAAAGAGAGCGATAGAAAGGAAGAATGAGGGAGAAAGAGGAAGGGATTGCCGTAAAAATTTCTTACACATAGCAAAGGTGGGGTAAGCTTGATTAACAAAAAGCCAATTATAAAATTGGTATTGGGAACGTGAGAAATATCGTTCATCTCTGAAGGGTTGGGTGGTAGGGAACGTTCGTTGAGTGTCGAATAGGGAAAGAGAGAATGAGAGAGAAATAGAGAGAGAGAGAGAGAGAGAGAGAGAGAGAGAGAGAGAGAGAGAGATGGGAAGCCGCCCTAAGTTTTTTACATGACTGCATCTAGATTTCAGACTCCTGCCCACGCCTTGTACCCGAACCTCCGACGTTATCTGTCGGTCTGCTCCACCGGGAACTCTCTTTTTCTCTCTCTCGACCTCCCAACCGCGCTACCAGATGCTTTAAATTCCTGCGAGATTCGTATTCTCCGGAATACGAAATGCGATACTGATGGAAGAAGGTTGTGAGAGGTGGATGGTGTCATGCGCAGTTTGAAAGCTCGCAAGTTCTGGGAAACTTCGAAGGGTGTGACGTAAACCTTAAGTATGTATTTTATATGTACGTATGTATATATATATATGTGCGTGTGTGTGTGTGTATATATATATATATATATATATATATATATATATATATGTATGGATGTATGGGGGAGGATATGGAAGGATATAGAAAAGGTCATAGAAACCGTTACATCTGCGTAATGTTGGCTATCAGTACACCTGGCCGTTTTCGGGGCGATCCGTAAAATATTTTCAAACGAATCGTCAATTTTAACCCTCATTTATTTATGGATTTATCTATACAGGGTGTCCTATTATAAATAGATAATCCTGAATTGTCGATAGGTAAAATCATGTCCTACTATATGCTGGAATTTCAATTAGTAAAAGTCCCACGGTTTTCGAGATTTTGGGCTTCATGTTATTTAAAAAAAAAAAAATCGTCTGCTATTGGTTTTTCGCCTCCTATTTTTACGAATGATATGAATCGACTACTAAGAAACTTTTTAAAGTAATTGGCTCGATGTGCGTAGCTTTTTTTTACACCGCAGGCTATCAAAGTCAGATGTTCGAATTGGTTTGTATGAAAATTCTGCATAAGATCTTTTTTCGTAAAGTTTCCTTAACATTTGAGGTTAGAAAGAAAACTTTTCTAGATAAAAGAAGCAATCAAGAGTCTTTTTTCATCTGGGTCAAAAAAAGTTATCATCTGTCGAAATGGCATGCCAAAAATCAAAAGCAGTTGATTTTTATCTCCAAAACCGTGGTACTTTTACTAAACTAATATTCTAGAATATAGTAGGACATGATCTGACCTGTCAACAGTTGCAGGATTATCCATTCGTAACAGGACACCCTGTGTAAAAGGTACAAGTAGTTTTTTTATCTCCCATCTTCGATTGCTATAAGAAATGATTTCTCTGGTTCTGGTGAATTGGGGCGCTGATATAAATCCTTAGGGGTGTCTGGGTGAACAAAAGAGGAAAAAATAACATTCGAGAAGCAACGCGAAATTATAGCAAAGTTTAGCCACGGGTAAAAAATAACGACGTCTTTTGCTTCCTCTTAAGAAAAACAATTCCGAATCGTGACAGGAAATAAAAGAATCAAAAAACTGAAACTGTTTTGACACACCGTGATAAATTTATAATATAATTTATATTGAATCGATTAAAAAATAATGCAATTTATATTAACTCCTGGACGGCACACTTCCGCCATGAACCTCTGACTGCATGTGGGGTCGATCGGACCCCAAACGTTTTTCAGATCGTTGTATTTCGGTAAATATGCATCTTTTTGTACAGACGTTTTTTGTAATTCTTTGCCTTGATTTATAGCCCAAAATGTATTTTTGAAAGAAAAAAAAAACAGAAATCAAGTGCCCAACCATTTATTCAATGTGGGAAATGCCGTGAAAAATACGTACTTGCACGAAAAAGATCATTTTGTCCAAACGGCCCAGTGTGCAGTCGAAGGGTTAAATAAATCAAATAATAATTAAATGAATATTGAATGAATTACCTTGATATAAAATGTATATTGAATAAATTGAACGATAAAGAAATTTCTGTCAAATAAACCAAATGATGGTGTAGTTTATATTAAGGGGTTACGTGGGTTTCGAAGCCAAGAACCGTGTTTTCTCCATTTAAAAAAATATAATATATACATTTTTTTCTTCAAAATGTTAAGCACATAAAAGAGCAACATTTCGACAATATTAAAAAAAAATGTCATCCAAAAATTTGGGACATTCAGCCGGTGGGACCCGATTTCCGGAGACCCCTCAAAAAAGTGTCCTCGTGGTGGTCAAGATAACTCATGATAGCTTTAACTGGAATTAAAAAACCAATTTATTCCTGTTAGTAAATAAGTATAGCTCGTGGTTGAACAAAGGATTTTTGAAAAATTGAAATTTGAATTTTTGGCAGAGTTGTATGCAAAATAGTTCAATTTTTGGTACAATTAACACTACGTATAGTAGTATAGCCTTGTAAAATTAGTTGTAATTAAAAAGAACCTTCGTTCAATCACTAGTCAATGCTATTTTGAAGAAGTCCGCAAAAATTCAGTAAGATCGGTGCATTAGTTTTTGAGAAATCGTGTCCACCGACTGGTTACGTTGATCTAGTCAACGTTGAAATTTGTCTCCTTGATAACATGGGTGTAAGAAAATTACACCTCGGTCAGATTTTGAACTTTATTGCGCTGTGGCTCAACGTCAACTCCCTTTCGACACCTCGGCCCGGTGGCCTCGGGCGCTCGTGTCTTGCGCCTTCTCGTGGCGCGTTCACATACTATCGGAACATTCCGCCCACCTTGAAAGCTCGAAACTCTTGAAAGCTTTCAATGGGAAATACAATATGAGATACACTGAAGATTAAATGATGAATACAAATACATAGAACTAAAATAATTCATGACGGCATGTTGATTAAGCTACATCTTAAAACCGCATGACGAGAAATGAATTCAAACAAAGGAAACAACTATTAATATCTCTCCCCCTTTCTGCATTCGAGAGAACCGGAAGTTCGACCGGTTTATACCAATTACTCGGCTTCCGGTTGGTGTACCGGTAGAAGACAGATTTTCGATAACGGGCGTTGGTAGATTCCCGTTGCCGTGCGTACTGTGACCACTCTGACAATTTGGTCGCGGCCGGGATGGACTCTTTCGATGCGACCCAGCGGCCATTGCATGGGTGCTGTGTTGTCTTCGCGCAGTACGACCATCAGTCCAGGTTTGATGGTGATCGGAGGTTGGGTCGTCCATTTGTGTCGAGTTTGCAATTGATGCAAATATTCGACATTCCACCGACGCCAGAAATGTTGAACTAGTTGTTGAAGTCGCTCATATCTGGTCAATCTATTGCAGTTGATGTCCTGAAGCTCATGGTAAGGCAAAGCAGTCAAGGAGGACCCGATAAGGAAGTGTCCGTTCGTGAGAGGAATAAGATCGTTCGGATCATCGGATAATGGAGATAAAGGTCGGGAGTTCAGAATTGCTTCGATTTGTACTAGCACCGTGTATAGTTCTTCATATGTAAAAGGCAAATCTGTTAACACTCGTTTCAAATGGCGTTTTGCGGATTTCACTGCGCTTTCCCACAAACCCCCAAAATTCGGAGCGTGCGGAGGGATGGTACGCCACGTGATTTGGTCACGCAATAGGAATTCCCGGACCTGATCATGGTGAACCTTAGTAGTTAATAATTGGCGTAACTCAGCGAACTCGTTAGCTGCGCCGATAAAATTAGTTCCGTTGTCACTATGAATCTCCTTGCATTTCCCTCTCCTACCTATGAATCTACGAAGACAATTCAGGAATGCGTTTGTACTCATATCAGTAGCCAATTCGAAATGCACGGCCTTCGTGGAAAAGCATACGAATACGCAAAGATAGGCCTTTATAATCGTCTTACAACGACTTTTTTCGCGAATGTAAAATGGTCCTGCATAATCGACGCCAGTCACGTAAAACGGTCGAGATGGTGTTACTCTGGATTCCGGGAGGTCACCCATCTGGTAAGTTAATGGTGTGGGATTCGCGCGAAAACATTTTACGCAAGTTCGTAATATTTTTTTTACGAAACCCTTTCCGGATGAAATCCAATATCTTGTTCTCAACGAGGCTAATACTAGTTGAGGACCGGCATGTAATAGTTTGTCATGGTCATGTTCGATTAGCCTTTGCGCGATAATATTTCGATGTGATATCAGAATCGGATGTTTCTGTTCGAATGGGACGTGTGCATTACGAATTCTGCCGCCCACTCTCATACAACCTTCACTATCGAGGAATGGTTGTAACTTTGCAACCGGACTGTGTTTCGATACGGCGCCATTAGCACGTAAGCTTTCGATCTCGGAGAAAAAATCTTGCTGTTGCGCCATTTTTAAAATACGTCGGCTACTTCTTTCGAGTTCCTCGGCCGATAACGGCCCATCTTGTCGTGCGGATTTCGATTTACGAGAATTTTCGACGAAACGCAACACATATGTAAAAACTCTAACCATGCGATTGAATGACGAAAAACGAACTCCGAGTTCTCCTGAAAGGTTTGTGACCAGTAAACTCTTGATAGGTTGTACCTTCATGTCTGGTATTTGTGTTCGAATGGGCTTGATGATTCTTGGCCAAGCCGGTTCCTCCTCGAGTAACCAGTGGGGTCCATGCCACCATAAACATGATTCGGATAGAGTCTTCATGTCCACACCACGCGAGGCTAAATCTGCTGGATTCTCGGCGGTAGGAACGTGACTCCAATTTTCGTTTGTTATCTCTTGAATTGCTGCGGTGCGATTTGACGAAGGTCGTCCATCTGCTGGGTTCTGATGCGATATAGGCCAAAACGATCGTAGAGTCAGACCAGAAAAATTGCTGCTCCCTTTTTATGCCTAGTGCAATGGAAACTCGTGCCATAAGCCGAGCCAGTAGTAATGCCGCGCACAATTCCAATCGTGGGAGGGTCACTGTTTTGAGAGGCGCAACTCTTGACTTTGCGCACAGTAAGGAAACCTTGACCGTTCCGTCCGTGTTCAGTGTTCGTGCGTACACACACGCCCCGTATGCCTTCTCCGAGGCATCAGCAAATCCGTGGAGTTGAATTTCTTGCAATTCTCCAAAGGCGTGCCGCGGAATTGTGATTTTGTCGAAGGCACTCCATGAACGGCTGAATTGGTCCCATACTGTATATAAGTCTTGCGGAAGAGCTTCGTCCCATGCCAAGTTCAGCTGCCACAATCGTTGGAGGATGATCTTTGCCGTCACCACGATTGGGGCAATTAATCCAAGTGGATCAAAAATGCTTGCGATTGTTGATAATATAGTTCGTTTAGTGGCACGCCTTGGTACTGGAAGATTCAACGCAAAACTAAGATTGTCGCATTCGGGATGCCATGACAGACCCAATGTCTTTGGGTCCTTCAAATCTCGTATTGGAAGTTCACTTGACTCGCTTCGTTCTGAGCCTACAACACTCGCGTGGTTACTAGCCCATTTTCGGAGGTCAAAACCATAGCCTATCAAAAGTTTCGATATCGTTTTCTTGAGTACCTGAGCTTCGTGAATTGATTCTGCTCCTGTGAGGAGGTCGTCCATATAAAAATCTTGTGAGATTTTCTGACTTGCTACGGGATATTCCTCAGCATGCTCCTTAGCCACTTGCTGTAAGGCGCGAGTCGCCAAGTACGGAGCTGATGCCATGCCGTAGGTGATTGTATTGAGTTGGAACTCGTAGACCGTTGTCGAGTCGTTGTCGCGCCAGAGGATTCTCTGAAACTTGCGTTGATTCTCACGGATGAGTACTTGACGATACATTTGCTTAATATCGGCTGATATTACAACCTTGTGTTTGCGAAATCGAAGTAGTATGGAAAATAAATCTTCCTGTACTACCGGTCCAACGTACTGTACATCGTTAATTGACAATCCTGTAGACGTCTTTGCAGAGCCATCAAATACCACTCTGACCTTAGTCGTTGTACTTCCCTCCTTCCGTACCGCATGATGAGGAAGGTAGAAGGCGTTCCCATCGACGTCACTCGTGTTCGTGGGAATTCTTGTCATGTGACCAGCCGTTTCGTAGTCCTGCATAAATTTTTTATACTCGTCGGATAAAGATGAATCCTTCTGTAATTTTCTCTCGATGGCCAATAATCTCCGGTGAGCACGTTCCCTGGATTCACCAAGATTTTGAAGTGTCTCCTTAAATGGAATGCTTACCACGAATCGACCATCTTTATTTCGAGTTGTTGTTGCAGCAAAATAGTCCTCGCAAATTGAAGCCTCGTGTTGTCCCTTCAAGTTTTGCGGGTTTATGCATTCTTCCAAAGCCCAAAATCTCGCGACCTGATCGTGCAATTGTTGGCTCGTGACGAGATGGCTATGAGCTGTTGACTTATTCCTTGTAGACTCGGGAATCTTTATCGGACCGCCGATTACCCAGCCAAGTTTCGTCTTTTGCATTATAGGTAGAGTTGGTCCCAATGGTATTTGACCCACGCACAATAAGCTCCAAAAGATTTCGGAACCGATAAGTAGATCAATCTGTCGCGGTACGTGAAATTCCGGATCAGCCAAGGTCAATTTAGGTGGGATCTTTAGCCTCGACCGATCGATTGGTACGTTCGGCATGTCGCCTGTGATACTCGGAATGACCAAGCACACGATATTTGCGCAAAAGGCATTGCACCGCGATTTTATACATATTTCCGACTTGTAATTCAAATTCGTTTGCTGTCGTCCGATGCCCGTTACCGACTGATTAACCGGTGTGAGTTTCAGCTTCAATCGATCACATAAATCCTGTGTGACAAAGTGCGACTGTGCTCCGCCGTCCAGAAGTACTCGACACTCTTGCGTAACCCCTTGTGAATTATGGACGCTGACTATTGCTGTCGTCAACATCACCGGTGTTATCGTTCTTTGAGTATGATTGCAGGAAACGTTACGAATTTCGTCTTCGACGTTGCCCGTGGATATGCTTAGATTTGCATTTGCCCTCGTAGCCTGGTCTTGCGATTCCTCGTTGGGATGCAATAGAGTGTTGTGTTTCTTGGTGCATTTCCTGCAATGACCGGAAGTACAGTTTTTATTTTGGTGATCGGGTCTCAAACAGTTAAAACATAACTGATGTTTCTGGACTTCGCTGATTCTTTCCCTTACTGGAAGTTTAAGGAATTCCTCGCAGTGATAGAGGTGGTGGGTTCCCTTACACATCTTACAACTTATGGTTTGTGCCACGTTCGTTGATAGCGTATCTGTTCTTGAAGTTTGTAATGGTCTAGACGGTTTTGATGATGACGATGCAATCTTACCTCGAATTGTCGTGTCCTGTCTGCTAGACTCGGAACGCTCGAGATATTTGCATTGTGCGTTCAAAAATTCGATCATTCCCTTGAAGGTTGGGTTTTCGACTGCTTGTAGAGCCCTTTTGTCCCATTCGCGTTTCGTGTTTATATCGAGTTTTGTTGAGAGCAAGTACACCATCATACTATCCCAACCATCGACGGCTTCACCTAAATTCTTCAGTGACAGAAGATGATTATTCGATTTATCAATAAGCCTTTGAAGCGATTCAGGACAATCCTTTGTCATTACTGGCAGTTCAAATAGGCCCTTAACGTGAAAGTGCGATAATGCCCTTTTATCCTCGAAACGTTCCTTCAAGGTGGACCAGGCTGTTGTGTAATTTTCGGCGGAGATTCCCAAGGCCTCAATCGCGCGTGCTGCGTTGCCCGTAATTGCCGAGTCCAGATAATGAAACTTTTGAATGTTTGTTAACGTCTGGTTATCGTCGATCATTGATTGAAATGTGTCCCTAAATTTTAACCATTTGTCGGGCGATCCATCGAATACGGGGATCTTTATCACTGGTAATTTGACTCCCATTTGGAGGGTATCCATGACCGGTACGTTTGCGTCTGCGTTAATTTGTACGGGGTCTCGATTTTCCCGAGACGATTCGTGGGCCTGTGCATTCTGTTGCAAAAAGGTCCGAGCCTTCGTTACTAAATTAAAATACGAGGTTTCAAATTGCTCGCGTACGACTTGAGCCGTTGATTTATCGGCTTCGTTTGTCGCTATGGCTTCAATTGCCGTCTGAATTTCGTCGAACCTATCGAATAAAGGTTCGATTTTTTCTAACCGCGTCTTTAATGCGATATTACCATCCCTCTGCTCATATGAGTTTAAATATGTGTCAAACCGTGTGAGATGCGCTTTAAGAGTACCCCGAGTAGCTACTAGTTGGGTTAAGTCTGCCATTGTTACACGGTACTCGATACAAATCAAAGACTTACCAAAGGATGGGTTATATTACGCGACTTGCTTGCCGTCGGTAACGTCGCTGTCCACATTGTTGTGTCCCGCGGTAGTCATCGAGTCCCCGATGATACCGATTTCGATGTCGTCCGGTTTGGTCCGATGCTTGTATATTTGTATATATCCTTGTCCGTACATATATACTCCTATATACACGGATGTATATAGATATGTGCTGCTAAAGTCCGCGAGCGTTGCCGAAAACAAATTTATGTTGATAACTTGTTTTCGCCTTTTTTCACGCACTTCGGTGAAGGAATCCACTGAAGAGTGTGTGTGTGTGTATGGTAGTTGACGCGGCCTTTGTTGTTTGTCCGTACGCGCAGATATTCTCTTCGTTCGACGAGCACATGTACACGACTTTGTCTCACGCGCACATGTACACGACCTTTTGTCTCAATCCTTGAATAGAGACTTGTTGAAATGTTCAATTACTGTCCAACTTGATTTTTCGATGAAACGATGATTATCGCGATGATGAAAGTCCCCTTTGATACTCGACGGGAACTGTGTGTTTCCCTTGTACCAAAGCTTCCGCGAAATCACAACTGTTCGATTGATTTAGTCCACGAAATTGTCCGAGTAGTCACTTGTACGGAAATATCCTGTTTCGTCGACCGTATTTCCGATTCCCGTCCCTGTTGGGATTTTGCGGAATGAATCTCTAGATACACGTTTGTTGCAGGTATATCCGGCTCGAAGGACCAATGGTTACGTTGATCTAGTCAACGTTGAAATTTGTCTCCTTGATAACATGGGTGTAAGAAAATTACACCTCGGTCAGATTTTGAACTTTATTGCGCTGTGGCTCAACGTCAACTCCCTTTCGACACCTCGGCCCGGTGGCCTCGGGCGCTCGTGTCTTGCGCCTTCTCGTGGCGCGTTCACATACTATCGGAACACCGACTTTAAAAATAGTGTTTGGAAAAAATGCGATTGCCTGCGTCGCTCCCGGCCGGTCTATCCCAACAAGGGGAATTCCCAAAGGCTCTCTCCCCTAGGCTCTTACTCCGATTGACTTAAAAGTTTGGGAGAATATTCTGGACATATTGTACTATTAGATAATAAAATTAAAAAAATGTATTTTTTGAAATTTTGGAACCCACGTAACCCCTTGAATAAAACACATGATAGTAAAATTCCTATTAAATAAACCAAATGCTGATGAAGTTTATAGTAGCAGGAGTTGTAGTAGTTTATTCCACACGAATACCCATGCGGCTTTCTAAAGGGTGTCTCAAAGTGACCTGACATTTTAATGTACTAATAAAACGTATTATTTATTTGAAAAGTACGAATATTTTTATTCTAATATAAGGTACAAACATGAAGGTTGTGTGTGGAACACAATATCCGATAAATGGCATAAACGGCACGAACGTGGAAGACATATTCTTTCAACAAGATGGCGCAACCTGCCACACTGCGGGCGAAACAATGCAGTTATTGCAAACGAAGTTTCATGGTCGTGTTATTTCGCGCCGCGAGAATGTGAATTGGCCACCAAGATCGTGTGATTTGACGCCATTGGACTTCTATCTTTGGGATTTTCTGAACGGAAAAGTATATGCCAATGATCCACAGACCATTCCGGAGCTCAAGGAAGCAATTGCTCGCACCATTAAGGCGTTCCCCCACTTGTAGCGCAAAGAAAAAGGCCTTTTTCATGAATTTTTTTAAAGAAAACTACAAAACTTTTTTAATCGATCAATATACCATCTTAAAGAACACATCTTGAAGAACTTTCAGTAATTTTTTTATTGAAAAATATTACATTGTTTAGTGGCAAATGGCCGTCAATGAAATAATGTTTTTATATACGCGGTTTGCGGTGACAGACATTGCGAGGAAGTGGATCATCTGAAAAAAAAAATGCGGATGGATTTAGTCAAATATAAGTATAAACTAGTCTTTAATCGAAGGATTTTGAAAAATATTCATTTTTCACAAAATGGCGGACAGTCAAAGTTAATGGTTCGATTTTAACAAAAAAAAACGGCCGTTTTTTGGCTATAAAACGGCCATTTTTTTTTCGAAAAAAAAATCGAACGATCAAAGACTACATTTTTATGTATTAAATAAGCCTGCAAAATTTCAAGAAGATCGGTTCATTAGTGTTCGAGTAATCTTGGTCACCGACTTCAGAAATGCCATTTTGAGAAAAACGCGTTTAAAGTTTCAATTTCAGTTTACACGAAGAAAATATTTTTTTTTGTAAACTTACATAGAGTCATCTATTCCGGGCCCATACCTCTGTATGGGCCCGGATACTTATACTTCAAAAAAATCGATTTTTTCAAAATCGCAAGTGTGGGTAACCCCTTAATGAAATTAGTCTGCAATTATGCCAAAATGTTATTGAAAATTTCGTCAAAAGAGTGAACGTTTACAAACAGGGACGAGGTGGCCATTTATCGGATATTGTGTTCCACGCATAACCTCCACGTTTGTACCTGATATTAAAATAAAAATATTCATGCTTTTCAAATGAATAATGCGTTTTATTAATAAATAAAAATGTCAGGTCAGTTTGGGGCACCCTATACAATCTCCCGTCCGTTCCTCAGTTTCCTTTTTACATGATAATATCTTTCACGACGGTTCGTTTGTTTTTTTGCCTCTCTTCACTTTCCATGGTTTCACTTATTCCTGTTCTCATTTTCTATTTTTCATTGCTAGTAGTCTTCGCGTCCGCTCTTCTCTACCTTGCCAGCTTCTCAAACTGTCTCACTACCTCACAGATTTCTTCAACTACTTCCTTCCCTTCTAGCGTCCTGATCCGTTGCTATCTCGCTTTCCTGTTATTCCGCCCGTCGTCGAAATTTCTTTGTCCCGTCATCCTCAATTTGTGATTTTGCTCCTGCACATTCCCATATGTGCATCAGTGTTCTCTTCTCTTCTGCACACTCTGCATCTCGTATTCCTGAAACCCTTTTCCTTCTTTAACCCCACACTCCACCTCATCCTTGCCCATGTTTTTCTGTCTTCTCCCCTCACAGGTCCTTCCCCCCAGTACTCCTACGTACCCACCCTTTCTTCCTGCCTTTATATTATATGCAGTATCAAGATCTCTCAACTTTCTCCCAATTCCTCTGTATTTACTGGTCTGTCATGTTTTGCACTGCCCTTCCTGTTTTCATCGCCAATTCCTCTTTGTTACTCCTCCTCAATGGGTATCCCATCTGTCCTTCTCTTGACTGGTCCATGGCTTCTTCCTATTCGCATCCCCATTTGGTCGCGTCCTCGTTTTACATCCCTCTCGCCTCTTCCCTCAGACAATTCTTGGGTCAATGCTCCTCTTCCATTTCCATGATGTTTCCTGCATTCTCTGATGACTTTTACATTGAAGAAATTAAATTATAACAAAATTTCTATTAAATAAATTGAAAGATGATAAAATTTAGATTAAATCAATTAAACGGCAATCAAATTTCTATTGAATAAATTAAATAATAAATGTATATATATATATCTTGTTTGCACACCCTGCCACACACACACGTACACACACACACACACACACAAATATGTATATACATATATATGCACAGTTCGCAAACAAATGGACGTAACCGCCATCACATTCGAGTTGTTCAAATGGATTAAGTGATTTGTTTGTTGTTACTCGACACAAACAGGTCGATGCGTGCTCCAAATCGTTGGAAAATGGAAACAAGCGTTTCCGGTAACGGTGGAAAAGCTTTTCGGATCTTTACAAGTCACGTGCGAACGCAATGTATACATCTTTTAAAAATTGATATTGATACACAGGGTGTTTTCCGTAATGTTGCGAGTATATATACAGGGTGAGGCACGTAAAGTGTTACAGAGCAATAGCATTCAAACTATTGATCATATCCAAAAATGTTTCAAACAAAAGTCTCAATGCTCGAGAAGGCCGTTGTACTGGACCACCCAATTTTTTTATCGGTGTAGGCGCTGAAGCTACGGCAAGGTCAACTCCACTTTTTAAAATGGAATGGTACATTTTTTCTTCAACCATCTTGTGAAGCACCTCAGGCAGCATAAAAAACATTAGGGGGTCAGTCGATCAAGGTCATTCAAGGTCACCTATTAAAATGAAATACAAAACTAATTATCT